>JAUTBR010040005.1:11203-21616 GCA_032361205.1 Pseudorimula midatlantica
GTGAACACGTGGTGAAATCAAGATGTACTGGTATACATCAAATCTATGATACGAATATTAGGTCTAAAAGTTGTACTTCTTACTTCTGAATGTTCTACCTTTTGTATGACGTAACATATGGACGTATCGTTCTAATTTCTAGAACGTCAGGGTTATACTACTACTGGTATATAACCTACATATTATTAAGATGTATAAACGTATTGAGTGTAGGTTTATGTATAGCAACACACACACACACACACACACACTCCCACACCCACAAACAGTCAGATACACACACACACACACAAAGAGAGAGAGAGAGACGCACATACATACACACACACAAACAGAGAGACACATACACACATACACACACACAAACAAACAGATACACACACATACACACACACATACAGAGAGAGAGAGACACAGACAGACACACACACACACACCACATCACACACACACACACACACACACACACACACACACACACACATACATACATAAAAACACACACACACTAACACCACATCACAAACTGCAAAACCCATCCGTCAAACGTAAGAATATGCGCATTAAACGGGACTATTCCAAGCATCTCTTCCATCATACATCAGCAGCACATACAGATATAGACGTTGTCACAGCACCCTCGGTGAGAGAACTATCATTCATCAGCAGAAGAAGCACTGCCCGTTGTCAGATACCAGACAAGATGGAAGCTTTCAGCAAGGGAGTGCTCCTTTATCAGCACGGCGGAGTTCGCTCCTGGGAATACGTCCAGCGCCAATGGAGCTGTAGGATGCGGCTATTTCATTACCCGTTAACAAGGCCACGGACTGACCAGGCACGGTACGTGGACATTCTGGCCAGTATTGACAAAATCCGGACAGTCCAGCTGGTCAATAGAGTCCCTAGGGATCTGGTCATCATCAGACCTCAGGACGTCGCTCAAGCTATACAAGCAATTGGAATGAAGTGAGATCCTGAGATAGAGTCCATGGACTGTATATCAAATAAATGGCATGCTAATGATCGTACATTTAACATTGATCAAATGTGCCTGGTTTTCTGACCATTTCTAGCAAGGTGTTTATTATGAATTATACCCCCAAAAATGTGTCTATCTACGTTTCTACCATATGATTGACATTGATTTGTATGCAAGATAATTGGAATCGTTTTCTGTGAAGTTGATTCCAAATACAAGAAGAAGGGTCCAATCCTGTGCGTTATTAGGAACCCGGATGTAAAGGTCATTGGTAGTACTTAGACGTATAGGTCTATTGTAAACGTACGAGTCATTAGTAAAGCAGTATATCGAATGACACTATTTTCCTTATGATTTGCTTCATGACAATCGTTTTTTTGGTTTTCCACAAATCTAACGAAAATTAAAGATTCCACATCTTCTTCTTCTTCCTCTCTTCTTCTTCTACTACTTCTAAAGTACGTATTAACAACACGTTTCAGGATTCCTTCTTTGGTCATACTGGAAATTGCAATACATTTGGGATTTCACAATATTGACGCAATACAGGGCATTCTATGAATATTGCAAGATGCAATGTAGGCGTTATATAGACAACACCAGGAAGCTAAACTGATTTGTTTTTTGTGTGGATGTTTTTGATGTACCACCTCCCCAACCCCAAGTTTCTAATATCACGTCTACGACTTCCTGTTCTAAAGGAACACAGGGCAAGAACATGGAAAACACCGTTATCGCCTATAAGCATACTCAGTATCAAAGAATCAGTAGACTATAAAGAGGTATATTATGTGGTCTTCGGAAGCAGGACATTTGCTGGTAATCGACATTTACACTGAAGTTGATGACTGTCGGTTATGCAAGGTTATGTTGTATTATATGGGTGAGAAATTGAACTAAATGTTTGTAGACATAGTGTACTTCGCATACTTTAGGGTATACTCCTTGCGATGTATTTCCATAATAACTAAACTGCTCAAGAATGATTCCTACAAAACTGACATATATGTACTGGCTCTCTACATAGATGTACCGGTGTAAGCACTAGGAGACACACGTGATCATTGATCCGGGATGTAATGTATCAATTACTGACCAATCATTGGGTAGGTCAATATTTCTCATCTCCTCCCATTCTTTAACCGACTTTACCCATTGATAATTACTGCCTCACACCTGCCTGATGAATCTACGCCCACATCTTTATTAATTAAACCCAACTCGCTGAAAAAACCCCAGAAAACTTATTGATAGCAGTTTCCCTTCCCAGAGGCGGAATACAGTGTACACAGTTGACAAGCTTATATTAGAGGCAATATAATGTTTTGCATAGGACCACTTTTGCTATGCAAACATTATTTTACATATCCCAACCTTTCCTTTATTCGTGTAGGTTAGTATGGATTCGTGAAAGACCTCTGCGTACTGAAATCCCATTATGAATGCACTCTCAGTCGTCATTACTAGTCGTCCTTGATTTAATAAGCAATACCTATTATCAAATGCACACCATGGTACAGACACTAATATAGTCATCACTAAGCATGTTGTATCAAGTACAATGAAAGCAATGACATTGCATTTGCAATATTTATTTTCGGAGTCTGCGTCCTGTAGTTGTTATTGCATTCCAGTGCTATAGGAGGCAGTCTTTCCTCCATGTCGGCAACAAACCCGATTACTATGTTTGAAGCCCCCAGGGATCCAACCGACTATCGATGTATGGATCATCACACAGCGGTTGAGTTTGCACAGCACGCTTTGCCATAATTCCTGAACGCTTAGCAATTCAACGAGCTTTGTCCCGATGCTGGGGGTTGGCGTGTGGAGGTACCGGTACACCGGCAGCCGCTGTAGTAGTATACGATCGTGCACGACGTCCTCAAGCGCCAACCTTTGAGTGATGCTCCACGCCCAGGCGTGTGGAGCAGTAGGTATGACTGCAGCGTACCATCAGAGACGATAAAAGACGAGTGACAGCGACACTTGTAGATGTCAGGCGACAGGCCATTCATGTCCTAGCTACATTACCGAAAGAGTGGGTCGCTTTATGGTAAATTGTCCATCTATCCGGCTGGGGACGTCAATCTTCTTGAAAGTACCATGAGACATGTCAGCTATATTTGACACGCGCGCACGCGCGCATACACACGCGCATACACACGCACACATACACACACACACACACACACATACACATATACACACACATACACACACACACACACACACCAAATCACAAACTACAAAACCCATCTGTCAAAAGTAACACTATGCGCGTTAAAAAGGAATATTCCAAACCTATGTTCCATCACACATCACCAGCACATACATATATAGACGTTGTCACAGTGTGTTAAACTATAGGAACTATACTTAGTCTATCCAGATATGCACCCATATCCAAAATTTGAAATATCATATACAAAGAACATGTCTTGCAAAGCATAACAAAGGACGATTATCTCTATCCCCAAATTTAGAAACATTAAATAGATTTCAAGGTGCTTTAGCAATAGTCTAGACATGAAGGCATGTACACTGTCTAAGAATGTAGTAAATTATTCAAGAGACCGGCCATAAAAACTGAAGCATTCCATGCAGAAAGGAAATTACAATTAGTGTTCTTGCCATCTGCCACATTCTGGAGAACAGTCAATGGAACCGGAAATTGGGAATGCTTGTAATACTCATGGTGACACAACTGCAGCCGTAATTACCGAATAACCGCCACGGTTCTGAGTGTATAGAAATCGAGTGGAACCTGCGTTGCTGGTTAACTGCATTTGTTGCTGGAGACCTTAATGCTCGAGATGTCTTCCTACACCCAAGCCACAAAATCAGATTCCTCTCTCGAGACGAACAACAGTATTTTCCTATAGTGCCAGGAGTACTATGCGCCGCGGATTAATAATGAAATTTGCCTGGACAATATCCACCACTCCGCCTGTAAACAACTCCGGATCCCCCTACAAAACTGGTACGAAGACCTTCTAGCTCCGCTTCAGAAAGCCTCGCAAACATTAGGAGACGGAGCCCGGTTGACACTGTAGTAGGGGTGCCAGACACAGGGCACGTTTGGTATACAATAGTGTAGAGGTGTAACGATTTCCTCGGATCTGACCGCCACAAAGAGGAGGAATTGAACGTGCCTTTCTCTCTGAAGGACAACGCTCAGATCTCGTCTGCTCAAGGAGAAATGGCGCGAATCTCGTTCCCGAGTATCCAAGAGTGCGGATACATTTGCCTCCGAAATTGGATTTGTCAGAGTTCCTTGTTGACCACTTAGTTCCTACATGGATATTACAATCGAAATAGTCCTCGGCATATTTTCTGTTTGGAGATGTGTGGAACTCAACGCCCTTCCATTCCGGAGCAGACGTGATGTCAAGGCACGTCTCAAATTAAATTTGATAAAGAGGATAATCTGGATATGATAATTATTAGGATTTTCTCATGCAAACCAAGTCTTTGCATATTTGAAAAGCAATACAACACTTCATTCGAAATTATAGAGCCTACATTTCGAGGTATTGAGTGGAACATGAAACTTCAAAGGGAACAAATGAGACAACATTATGGGTGCAACCAAACATGATCCAATCTAATGTACCTGCACATATGCTACCAATTGCACACCAATAGTTCAATCAAGCTAAAATAAACACTGTACTTACCACGCATATACCAGTATGCAATTACTTCCTTGTCTGATATAGGTAGAATCCACAATGCTATCACTATTATTAATTTCCATACTATATATACATTAGAACATGAACAAGAACTAAGCTACTGGCTATGTGTGTCGCAATGCAAATGACTTGATGACAAGAATACGCGGAAGAGAGACCTTGATGAGTTATACGCCCACTTGGTTGATCGTAGCCTACTGGCCTCAATATAATATAGGCGTAATATTTTATAGAGATCTTGTTGGTTGAACTCAGACCAAGAATCAAGCAGGGGACTGACCATGCATGTGTCTAGCTTTCCTGCAATTTGTCAGACAATTCGGATCCTATGGCAAACTGAATAGGGCTGAATAGGAAGCATTGATGGTAAATAGTGATAATTAAGTCTATTCTGGGACGACATAGTGCTACATATAGTATAGGAAGGACATGAGAATACTAACATTCATATTCGAACTCTTCCTAGGAGTATAAGTCTAACCCTATATGGCCAATAGGAACCCATCTGGTCGAGGTTACTATTATTAATAGAAGGATGCGTGACATGCCAGGTTGTATATACTATGTTAGTCAGAGAGTAAGATTTTGCATTATAAAATACACACAAAAACACACTAATAAAAGGACAGACTGTGGGACTACCGGTACTTCCACTTTGCTCCAATAGTGAGCCAGTATCGCAGGTTCGCCGAGTTGGACCAGACCGTGTATGGTCAACTTCATTTTGGACCCTCTGGCTCTCGGGGTATGTAGGCCTACTCGGAGAAAGCATCTATAGGTCGACGTTCTCTATTGTTAAAGGCTAGTAGGACGGACCATGCATACAGTAGGCATATTACAGTATACAGTAGCCTCTTATACAACCGGAACCGATCCAGTCCACTAGTAGCACATGCCTCTGCCATTCATTGGATGCAAACCAAGATGATAATCATCACTACTTACACTGTGTGCGTAACGTACACACAACACGAACATTACATTTCTAAATTGTGGAAAAATACGTACCATGGTTGTGAATACAGTCAATATCCATTGATACTAGTCAAAAACAATCATCCTACATCAAATCCAACGTCACCAATGAACATCAATTCGAGCTATGTAATGAAAGCAGTAATAACGTATATCAAAGTGCGTTTATATGAAAATGTACGTGCCACATCCGACAATAATAACCCTGCTATCATTTAGAACAAGACACCCATCACTTTCCCTATTAGTGTCAGTGGTTTGCTTTGTAAACATAATTTATTGTTAGCGCGATATCGCTTCGTGTTACGACGAATCTGAGGTTTGCTGGAGGTCTCCAAATGCGAATGCTAGTCCCTCCCAGTGCCATACTGGACTGGTCAACCCCTGGGTCATCACGTGACTAATACCAGAGGGCACTCACCACTAAGTACTAGTATTTAGCCCGGCAATCGATAAATGACTATGGCAATATTAGCTTTGATGATCACAGGGTGTATGAAGTATGGGGACAACTCGATTCTTTCCAGAACTGATCATGCCCATATGATTAATAATAGGAAGATCCATAACAGATCTAAGCAGAACTATATGATATGTTCCTCCTCCAGTTTGGCACGACCTTCATTCAGCTTTAGTCTTGATTGCGTATACGGTATTTTTTCCAGTTAGTTTGCTTGGGTGTACGTTGTACACTTACATTTGTTTCAGTTAGTTTTAGCCTTGCTTGGGTGTACATTATGCAATGGCATTTGTTTCAGTTAGTTTTAGCCTTGCCTGGGTGTATATTATGCAATTGCATTTGTTACAGTTAGTTTTAGCCTTGCTTGGGTGTGCATTATGCAATTGCATTAGTTACAGTTGGTTTTAGCCTTGATTGGGTGTACGTCTTTTAAAGCGCATTTGCATGTGTTTCAGTTAGGTTTAGCCTTGATTGGATGTACATTAGTGTCCAATTTACTTTGGGGGTGGGGGTAGGGGGTGGGGGTAGGGTAGGGTGGGGTGGGTGGTGGTGGTGGTGGGGTGTTCTAAAAAAGGCATGTCCACAATGAAAATGTCACAAGTGCTCACAGACGTATAGTAGTTCTACTGTAGGTCCTGTAATGAATGTCAGTATTTGTAGGATATCAATCAATGGGCTTAATACAGCGATGCCAAGTGATTACTATCAGCAGCTAGTAGTGGCGCTGATGTATGTGTACACCTGCATCTGCTCACACCTGTGCTAATGTCAGTGGGCTCCACACATGCATACTCAACTGAAGCCGATATTCCGCGTTATAACGAGGACCGAGCACATGGCGGCTCTGAATCTTGGCTTTACTCCTAGAACGCGATATCAAATCAATTTGTCGATCACATCCCACTGTAGCGCTCGAACTAGAAAGCACATTTAACCCATTAAATGACAACAGGGAAAGCGTGGTTTCTTGTAAGCCAGGGATCAGCATGTACGATGTGAGGTGAAGAAACTGCGGCCATTTTAGTGATGGCTACTAATAGAAAGCAGGATTCTGAATTTCCAATGCACGTAATAGCCCATGCTTGACAAACCATGCCTTGATATTTGCGTTCACTGCGTTGGCTCATTGAATGATAAAACACAACTGATGGAATAATATATTAGCCTATGGTATTAAGGTCGACGTGACTTTAAAGGGGGGTTGCACTTTAAGACACAGATTCCTGTAAGCTCACTGGAGGTGGTTAGGGCAATGATGAAGATGTTACAACACTGACATACCGGGTACACGATACACACACTGGGGAGTAAATAAGCTGCCTTAGGTTAAAAAGACTTTCAACGTTTCTTGAAACACGTATTTAGAATCATTCTGTCCCAACGATCACGAACTTTTTCTGAGTAAGATTTCATGCTCAAGTCAATGTTTTGTTCATAAATCACGATAAAAAATTTGAGCTTGAACATGAAATCGTACTAAAACGTTTCGTAATCTCGCGGTCTGTTCTACGTTTACAGTTAAAATATTAATGTACAAAGAGATGAGAAATGCACATTGAGATAAGAGCACAGTGGGATAAGATGGAAGAGCACAATGGGATGAGAAGGAAGAGCACAATTGGATGAAAAGAGTACAGTAAAACCAGAAGAGCACATTGAGATTATGTATAAGAGCACAGTGAGATGAGAAGAGCACAGTTAGATGAGAAGGAAGAGGTGGGACCCGGTAGTCACGTCTGTCACACGCTCGTGTCGTCTGCCTGTCAATGATTCGTTGCCGGAGTCGAGGCGGGGCAGACGACATCACCTACTGAGCATGACGAACATTTATCGATAGCCGTACGCTTTGAATGAAATATGCAAAATAATTCAAAGTTAAAGACTGGCTCTCACCTGTAGTCTCCCACAACAGAACATTCCAGCGATCGCATCTAGGAGATGGCCATCTAACTGCAAGCGCATGGAGGTTCGGCAGCTCCCGCCTGCAAACTGGTACTCCTGTCTGGCTCATAGGACACACACGCGTACAGCTACATCCTCGATTCCTCAGAAATAACACCCAACTGTACAGGGGACCGACTCCCACCGCCACAGAATGGCAAGCGGTTACCTTTGAGGTCGTTTAGATTTCAACCTGTTACCATGTTTTTTCTGACGCGGGAACTGCAAGCCGGGAGGACGGCGACCTCAACTGTCATCTGCTTAATGTTCAGCGTCAGCGTCAGCTGTCATCGTCTTGCTAGCAGCTACTATCCACTGGTCAGTGAGACTGGCCGCACCGCCGGACGACGAGCTGGTCAAACCTGTCGGAACGGAGCCACCTGCACGGTCAATACAAGCGCACGCACAGGCTAGCCGACTGGACCGGCGTACGACATCGTTCAACACTCTGACCGGCCAGAGCGTCACATCTTATGGCAGTGAGTGATTCCATGTCACCAATGTCTACACGTTCCTCCTCGACAGGAGATCCCTCGGTTCCTGCAACTCACCGCCATCAACGGCATGGACGATAATCGTTGCCGGTGTTCCGTCAGCTCGTCAGAGGTTTGTTCGGTCTCGGAACAGGCTGACACTGTCGCGATAGCTCCATTTGCCTCGACGCTATGCACGGCTCTCTGTCTCTGACTCCGGTCAAGCCGGGCTTCAATTAGGATGATGTAGAGAGTGCTATGAAAGCTGACGTCCGTCCATTGCATCTAAGGCCGAGCCCCGTGACACCGGAAGTTCCTTATCGTCGTTTGTGCCGTATAGCAGGTGCTTCTTCCTTAACATTCACACCGCAGAGGTGATTAGTAAATCAGCGGTTACTATATTTATTATTGCCGGTAAGGCTTTCCTCTCTTAAAGGCAGATACGGCAAAGGGAGGAACTTATCTCACTTCACTCGTTACCATGACAACTCGTTCACGCTCCTTGACAACCGTGACATTCCCCGCTGTAAGTGACAGAAAAATAAAATAGAATGCGGGAACAACTCTGACTGTTGTACAGATGGATCACCGGCTGTATCCCCGACCTCAACCGGTGTCGGATCCAACGGACTGTGCGGCGTGTGTGTGCACTCACGTCCTCTCTGCAGGTTTATGTATGGCGCAACTTTAATTGCTCCCGTAAGCCATTTAGATTCAGATTACTTTCATCGGTATGGAATAACGAATGCATTTACTATTGTATTCCTATCAATGGCAGCTCGCTGTTCAAGCGATACCAGCGGCTGTTTGTACGCGGCTGTTGCTTGCATGTGGGAGACTCCCGGAGAGTGGTTGGCAGGCTCATAGCAGGCACCCGCGGGTTGTGTCCTCATCGATATTCTACTGCCTGATGGAGAAATCCCAGTACGGCCTCCGACTTCGGTGTCTTCTGTCAATCCATACACCGTCTAACGACATCGCAGACTACTTCTTCCAGCACCACCTTTAAATAGCATTCCTGAGATGGCACATGGTTTGCGATCAATTACCTCCCCTTAAAAGTGCACGAACATGCGCGAGAGAGCGTGATTACAAACATTGCGCACGTGGACGCTTACAGATTCACGTAATTGAGGCTCCAGGCTTCTTCTAGCTTCTTTTTTGTTATCCGCGAATTTTGTAGCGTGACTCACAATTACAGAACGAACCAACTGTCAGGCTGTAATAGGATTCCACCATGTATCAAAGAAATTTAAGAGAATCAAAAGAAAGCTCTTCACTGTATAAGGATTGGGCACTATACCACACACTATAGACGGACTATTTGGGCAGTACACATATAGGTCCTTCTATAGATATAACATGTGTTCCAGTAGAAAATCAACTGCTAATACTACGCTCATGGCAACATTTCCAGTGGTACCATTTACTTACCGGTCGTATGACGTTAATTGCATTCTGACGTATGATCCCATAGTCTTTAAATTCGCCAATACATTCTCTAGATATCTTTGTAGTAGTATGCCCTAATTACATGTAGTAGCCTACAAGAGCACTCTATCAATATCGGCACCTTCAATCTGCGTATACCTGCACAAGTTCACAGTCCCTGCCATCGACAATACCTTTATAAATGTTGGTTAGGGCGTACACATTATGAAATTAAAGTGTTTTTGGTTTATCATTCCATAAAGTATTTACCGAGATCATCTAACAAATAGTGTTGTCAATGCATTTCCTGCCAAACAAAATAACATTAGTCATCTAAACTGGCATATTGTTATGTAGCACAATGCCTCTATGAGGTACCACAGTATCCATGTACACCATATATGGTATTAGGTCCCTACTAGTATAGTATATGCATATGACATGTACAGATGTAGTACA
>JAUTBR010040228.1:0-12088 GCA_032361205.1 Pseudorimula midatlantica
CGCACAATATCAGTTTCACCAACTCGTTTAATAAATTCAGTATTAAATGACCACTCATGTTAGATCCTCTATATATAACCAGTACGTTTATGAAAACATTATTTGTATACATCTTTATGTGGAACGGTGCCTATATTATATCTTATACTTTCAGAAATAACCGAGAATTGAGGTCCAAACGAATAACATGCCACATACAGGTAAGTCATTATTAGTGTTATACTATACATCGTTTATATTAATACTATCCCGCTCGCAGCCTAAATATATTTTAGGATTGAATAATTTACAAAACATAAACATATCATTAAAAAAAAGTATGTTATTCATGCTAAACAAAATGTCTTCAATTTCGATTTGATATGTTCATGGCTTGATGCCATAATCATGTGTATAGTAGGCCTACGTATTCGTTTAAATTGACAGCGTATACTGAATATGATACATTCATCTTATAAATACACAAATAAAGTGAATTGTCTGTATACTAGTAGTATAATGGCCATGCTATATTGCATTAAACA
Source organism: Pseudorimula midatlantica (assembly GCA_032361205.1). Classification (NCBI taxonomy): domain Eukaryota; kingdom Metazoa; phylum Mollusca; class Gastropoda; order Lepetellida; family Lepetodrilidae; genus Pseudorimula; species Pseudorimula midatlantica. The sequence continues at coordinate 525 of JAUTBR010040228.1, forward strand.
TACAAGTTTTAAAATAATATTTTAACACTGATATGACTGTATCCTATAGCAAATCGGTGTCTGTTTCTCATAGTATAACATGTAAAATCCCGACGTAAATATGTTCCACACCCGCGCATAAAAATGTTAGTATACATTCATTTTATTTGCCACCGTTGACCCGGAAGCGGCGGCGTGCTGTTAAACATATGTGCGATATACGGGTTTAATAAAACGATGAAAATTTGTGAAGTGGATAAGGTCGTAAACGGTATTGAAACCTTTCAGATTTGTTCCACTGGCTCTTACGGTTTTACGATTGCGAATTTTGTTCCTATCGCTTACGCCGTGAGTTTATACTATGGATACCCGGCTCCGTAGTAAAATACCCTTCACCCGGCATTGTTTGGGGGGAAAACTAGTTCGGTGACATCTCATGGAGCAAGATTTTATTATATCAAAGAGAGCCAATTGTATTGCTTATTTGTACCGTATGTATCCTACATGTGTGTGGTTAATGTACCAAATGCCGAAAGCAACACAATTATCTGTCTTCGATGTGAAGGGTTAACGTGGATTTATCATCCTTTTCCTTTGATCAGAGAGCGGCAATCACATTTTTAAGTTACACGAGTCTTTATTCATATCTATGTGACGAGTGCAGAGCATTTCTCAATTGGGTCGCTTGTAAGAATTTCGCACTTAACTCCTCTTTTTCCCCCATCGAAGGTCGCGGCTTTGATAAGTATACTGGAAAAGGCGGGTATGCTTATTAAAGCGGAATCGTTCAATGAGAACGCTATGGAAAGTGAGATTCGCACGAGAAAGCCCCCCTGAACAAACGGGTTGAACAAACGGGTTGAAGAGAGCGATGCGTTAAGATGCGTAAAATGATGCACATGCTACTATCCTTAGCATTGCAACTCATTAAAATCGCTCACATATCGCACATGAAAGATAGACGCTTTCAAGCTGTGACTTCACTGAAAGCAGCTCCATACAGGAAAGTTCTTTTCAATGGTCTTTAGATGGCAAAAGCTTTCCTTCCACGCTACGCAAGACTCAATTATGTGCTCAATTATGACATTACTAAACATTCTAATGTCACTGACGCCATTTGATATTAAAGTACGTCGTGTACGTTCGTAAAAAGGTTTAGATGCTATCTGGGAATATATCCTACACGTTTTATTTTATTTTTATCTGAAAACATTTACGGTTACGGGCGTGCACACAGCGCGTACAATGCTCTTTGATATCCGTATTTGATGTTTCTTAAGATCGTTTTACTTAGTATAAACGGTCGGATAATGAAGAGTGTACGTCTTGACATTAAACTTGAAAGTTAAAGTTGAATGTTACGGTATTAGCGTATGCGTGTGACGTTCGTATTTAGGATGATAGATCAAAATACAGAATTTCTCGATTTTTCACAAATTGTTATCTCACGTTGAAAATCAAATCTCAAATTCTATGACTGTCGTGAATGTGTTATGCTGTAGGCTATCATGATATCAACATTCATAATGGAATTAGCATCCTAACATAAAGTAGAATTATTAACCAGGGTATAGTTTCTCGAAGCTCTCGTATCCACTATCAGACTATAACATGTAGGGCTCTCGTAAGTGTATGATCCCCATGTGTAGAGCCGTTATGGTTTCGTAGTGGCTGGGTATGAAAGCTTCTACACTGATATAGATAATATTATTATTGTAGAGGTAATGGGCTACGCAGAACATTTTCTTAACACTAGTTGGAAAATATTAAAAATATAGGATTCAGGTTTCAGACATTTGACGGTATATGTGTCTATGACAGGGCAAACAGGGGTGAATCAACTCGGAGGGGTGTTCGTCAATGGCCGGCCTCTTCCCGATCATGTACGAAGACAAATCGTGGAGCTTGCGCAGATGGGAGTCAGACCGTGTGACATATCTCGCCAACTTCTCGTCTCGCACGGGTGTGTCAGCAAGATCCTGACGAGATACTACGAGACTGGTTCCATCAAGCCAGGCTCCATTGGAGGAAGCAAACCCAAGGTGAGGGTGAGAGTTCAAGAGAAAGCTAGCGGTAGAGACATTGTGCCACATAGCTTAGAACTGTCATTGCAGAATAGAGCGAGCGTTTAATAATTGAACATGCATCTGAAACACTCTTGCAGTGATTACAATTGTCTACTATGTCCAATGGTAACGGTATTCTGGGAACTAGTAGTTCACATTTAAGATGTTTACTATATGTCATAATTATGAAGACTAGTGATCAAAACCTTCTGTCGATCTTCTACGGGTTTAAAAGATTTAGATCTGTCAGAAATCTTGAAATTAAGGCCCAGTGGTCATTGCTTAAAGTATGTTGACGTATGGGTTATCTATTACAAGTTTGGGAGACCGCTTGAAACACGTTTGTATCCCAAGTATTAATTCCATGAATAATTATACTTTTCTATAATTGTCTCGTGATGTGTTCGATGGTCAGTCCTCTAGTATGACGAAAGATCCGATTTAAATATATTTATCCATTAATGCTCATGACGTCTTCGTTGTATCTTTGACAACAGCAAGTGGCCACCCCTTTGGTAGTTCGTAAGATCTTGGAGTTGAAGCAACAGAACCCGTCCATCTTCGCCTGGGAGATCCGCGACCAACTCCTAGCCCAGCGAGTCTGTGACGACTCTAGTATCCCCAGCGTCAGCTCCATCAACCGGATCCTCCGTAACGCCACCGGAAGTCAGGACCCGCACCCCCACTACCCGATGGACGCTCGCTACTCCCCTTATCCCGTGCCGCCGATGTCTTTCGTCACCATGCCCACTTACCCCCGGGCGTGGTTCCCCATGCCCATACCCGGCCTGTCGTACCCCCGGTTGGTGCAACCCCTGGGTGGGGAGGTGGACACCGGAAGGATGAGTGAGGTCGACGAGGAGGTGGAGAGGGAGAAGGAGAAGGACATCGAGAGGGCGCTCGGGATTCGGAGGAAGTCGCAAGACAGGAAGAAGAATGGTAAGTGTGGTTTCATCTTGGATTTAGGAATCTGTTTTGAAGTTTGATGTTGAAGCCTGCGCAATGACCTCATACATTAAATAAGGTTTTTTGTTTTTTGTAATGACTGCTGTTTTATGGTTGTTTATGGGACGTGAATGTTTCTCCGCAATTGATAATAGTTTCACATTTAAGATTGTGTACCTATATTCTTGTGTACAATTAAAAATCTTATACCGACCGAAGGTCCTGTATAGTTGGTCTTACATCGACACATAGTCGTGCGAAAATAAAAACGGTGCAAAACCCATCCAACTTCACAGAGATGCATTCAAATTTCAGAAGAAACAACCATTATACCGGTATAGCAATTTGTATGCGTTACATGGTATCGTTTCTCGAAGCTCTCATATCCGCTATGAGATCGTGAGATGGCTACGAGAGTCCTAATGCTGGTCGCCGATTTGCTAGATTGTGTGCGATCGGTCGGCGAGACTACAAATCGCAGTTGCCGTCCACCGCACACTTGCGATTTTCCGTCGCCGTCAATCGCTGTATTCCGTCGCCGTCAATCGCTATTGTGTGGCCAGCATTATAAATGTTCTTGTAGTAGATATGAGAGCTTTGAGAAGTTAACAATATTTTCTTTTAAAAGTACCAAGATTCTAGATAATTTACATTTGTATTAGATAGTATTTTTATCGGAACGATATCTAAACAACTGTCTTATTTTGTGGGAGTAACAATTCTCTTCGTATCAATTAATTCTTCTTTTGAAATGAATTAGACCATATATATTCTTTGCTCGACTGGTATTTAATTCAATAATTGCAAATTAATAGACCTTCAACCTTATCTTATTGTTAGGGTTGATTTCAAGCCTGAATACTAATTGAAATAAGAAATGCTTCATTTCATTGAGGAGGGGTCTAGTCCTCCGGGCGGGCTAACCACGACATATGGACAGGGTAGCAAGATACGGACGTTAAGCGGGAAATGAACAGACTGGGAAACACATTGTAGAAATTAATGAACCGTTCGTGCGAACATTTGGAAAGTAAATTCATAATAATTGAATTAAAAGGGAATACAACTTGTTGGTTTACTTTTTAAGAGACTAATGAATTTAAAATGTTGCTAAAAGAGCATAGTATCAATTTCTGAAATACTTTTTTTTTAAAGTGCATGGCTTTGATGCATTGATTCGTGATAACTAGCAAGATCGGTTGTTATTGCGCTGTTTTAATTATACAAAGTTAACTAGGCGTTTTATTAATTCGGGATTAAAGGGCAGTTAGGCGTTACTTTCCCCCGTATTTGAGAGCTATATATGAATTAAAATATGACCATTTTGTTATTTTTGCGAACAATATTGATAAAATGGATTAAACAGATGGTAACAGTTTTTGTTTCATTCTTCAAAGTTCATTTGAAAAAACACTAATCTCGGCATTGAGAAAAATGGGTCGATAAATCAATACCTTAAAGAGCCGTGCTTTATGGTTAAGAAACAACACTGCGATTTGTTAGATTGTTATCACCCATGCCTTATGAATATTAATAGTTTCATATCACGGTCCAATGATTGGTCGGTATCTAGTAGTAGTCACTCTCAACGTTCAATACAAATCTAGGATTAATCAGACAATTAACTAATTCCTCGTTAGAAAGAGCAATAGTGCTTGCAAACAATAATTACATTCTTTGTAGTAATGACTGCTCATGAAAGTCTAGACGAGAATGCTTACTTCAATATGTTACTTTCTAATAAGCTTTGTTAATTTCAAGAAATTCATAATTAACCAGATTAATTATAATTTAACGACCACTTACGTCATAACCGTAATCAAAGGAAATTATGATTATTTAAATACTTTAATAAGTAGGGGCATTACGATATGGCTGGTTAAACTATAATTTCTTTTTCGTTGTTTTTGCTCATTTTCTTGGTTATGATAGTTTGTGCCGACCATAATTCTGAATCGTACCCAATAACTCTAGTTGTGCAATTTAGCTGCATATATCTTCTATTTTAAATACATGTAATATATTTAAACACTAAATTATCCAAGACATCAACGAATTAACAATCTTGTAATATCGTGTGATTTGGAGAGAAAGAACAAAATGGTACAATAAAGTGTTTGTTTTTAGACCTGTATACTCTCAAACAACTGCGCATGTCACAACAAGGTATTTATGTTCGACTTTTACACACACAAACAATTTGAGATAGACTCCAGTTAACCATAGAAACTTGAGATAGTTTTTCTCAATTCCGATTAAACCTTATGAGAATATGATAACTTTCGATGCTAAAATAAATTCGAGGTCGCTATGTTACCATTGAATACCACGAAAATACCCTCCCACGAATATGTCCAGGTACACGGTATATCGACATTCGGAGCACGATATTAATTATACATTGTTTACTTTGAAGAATTATGTTGTTAATGATAAACTTCAACAATGGCTTAAATGTATAGATTACTGTTATATTTTGCAATTAACAAAATATTGGCGATATTCTCCATACGAATTTAATCTTGTATTTTCGATGCATATAAAGATGGCGAAACCTCTTAGCATTTATACTAATATTGTCTAAAACGATCAACATATCTATCGATTACATTTCTTATTTATTTATATTTATCTTATTTGTTTGTAACAATGTAACTAACTCCATCGTTGAACTGTGCTTATTAATATTCTCATGGTTTTACCGATATTAAATTATCGCTTTCTCTCTGAGACGGTTTCCAATCACCGGTAATTACCGAAAATAGTTTTCCGAAGGAAGAGGAGAAAGCATCGCATACGGCTGACAACTAGTAATTACAAGGAAATAAAAACCAGAGGCCCTAAGCTTAGATGAGGCTCGTGTAATGTAGTTGTCATTTATTACAAATTAGAGCACGCCTCGAGGATGCGACGGCCATCCGAGCAGGTGTTTTCGTCTTCTCTCGCGAACGGCAGATTAGTTCTGCGAAAAGATCCGAATCTGGAAGCAAATCATTTGATCGTAAAGTTTATAAATAATTCAAGTTGTGCGGCAGATTGTATTTGTGTTGAAACATGTGACAAGGTAATGAGCATAAGTTTCCAGAGGATTGTAAAGATGGTCTTCTGGTCTCTACTTATCCTTTTTAAGACAGTGAGGAATATTTTATTTCAAAATGATAGAGAGGCATGAAATATTCAATCGTTGGTAAAGGACAAGTCGCATAGTCTATTTTCTTGCAAATAATTACAAGTATAGAAGTGACGTTTTAAAATGCATACATTTTATAGTAGGCCTAATCAATAGGCTAAATAGACGCGTGTCCTTTGATTGGTCGTATAATAATTGCACAGTAAGCTTGCTGTTTTGTATTTTTCAAAATGTGTGATCTCCTGATGTAATGTGTATAATCTGTGATCTAGTAATATCTGATTTCATGAGAATACAAAACTTGGTATGAGATCATAAGGACTCTTGTAGCAATCTCTTATACATGGGGTTCGGGAATTTACGAGAGCGGTAATGGTCTCATGGCGATTATATGAGAGTTTCGAGAAACGATACCCAGTTCTGTTTAATGCTCAAGCTGCATTTGGGATACATGGACTGTGCATTCAATATAATATTGGGAGACATGTTCAGATAATCATTAAGTTAGCTGTTCGTGGATCCCTGAAGTTTTTCCAATAAATATTGTTTTTAAAATATTTATAATATCATATTATTTTTTGGTATTACTTTCCAGATGCCGACCGTGAAAACAAAAAGGAGGAGTCAGTTAGTTCCGAAAAGAAACGATGTGTAAAGAGTGAATCGGACAGTGAGGAACCAAAAGAGGAACCGACAACAAATGTTGAATCGAAAGTCATCACCGTCATAGATCATACTCGGACCTCGCTGTGCGGTTTTCAAAGTCCACCCGATTCAAAGACCAAAACTCCGAACGATTCTTACATCGCGAATTCCATAAACATAAACAATTCGCTGGATGTCTGCGGTCGTGCTCCACATATGTGCTTTTCCAGAATGATACCATATCCGATTATTCGGTCCAGCTTTTCGCCGTACCCTGCGCAACTTCCGGTGTCGTCAATGGGACTATATCCGGTGCGCGTGACGCCAATGAGGCCAGGATTTAGCCACGTGCCGGCTTCGTGAGGAGAAATTAACAAAAGGACGTGAACATTTGACTCTGCCATAGTTATATGTGTGATTCGATTAGGAACACTGTGAGACTATTTTGTCACGCGCGTGGCGAAAACGTGCGCGTGTTTGGGGCGTAAACACGCTCTCGAAAGACGTTCTTCAAACAATAATAATTCACCGACTCAACACGTGCATGCGTCGAATCACGTTACATGCTTGTAAAATGGTCACATACTTTTATTATTTTTAATTTTAAGTACGTGCTTGCTATTTGTTATAGATGTAACATTTCATAAGTTATACCCAAACTGACAGTTTTATGGCATATACAATAGTCATCGAATTCATGTTTGAACAGATTTATTTTCTCTGGTTAAATCACTTCTTAAAATATTTCATTGCGTATATGCCTGGATTAACTCATTTTGTGATTATTAGGCTTATAAGCGTATTGGATGACATGCCTATGTGCCGCCAAATTCTATGAGATAATATACATACATTCTAGACCAGTAAATATCACAAATTATGTATCAGTATTTAGTAAGTATTTTACTATTTACTGATACCTTATTTGTTTATGAATTAATTACTAGTAAGTGTGCTTTGTTCATTTGCCTATAGGAATTGGCTCAGAATTTAAGAAAGTGTAATGTCTTACTTACTTGTCGATATACGTTGGTGTACATACAGTGATTTTGTTAATTTATTTTGTAATCGTATTGACCGTGATCTTTGGAAAATAAACATGTAATTTATTTTAAGTGATGATTCGTTGACTATTTATTATACTATATATTATAATATGACATCTATATGCGAATGAATGAATGAAAGTGTGTGTGTGTGTGTGTGCGTCTCTGTGTGTGTGTGTGTGTGTGTGCGTGCGTGTGTGTGTGTGTGTGCGTGTGTGTGTGTGTGTGTGTGTGTGTGTGTGTAAGTGTGTTAAGGGTTTGGACGAATGAGATGATATTGAAAATATTAAAGATCAACAACACGTGGTCCCGTGCACGGTTGACCGCTCAGGTTGATGTTAAGCACGCTCGAGCCCGGCCAATATTTTGATGTGTGACCAAAAGCCTGAGTGTTTCTAGGATTCGTTCCTGCCCCACACTGAGACATAGGCTGAAAAACTTGTGGTGTCGTCTTAGGCATGATTTAATGGCTTAGTTCGGAGTTGCCTCGCAGAAAATGGTTATCCGGAAGGATGAGATGAACATGTGAATGATAATCTTGTAGCGCCTTCTACGGCAGCTTGGGTTGTATACTCCCCAGGGAGTTGAGAAGGAATTTAGTGCACACAGATCCATTGACCGGGGTAATAATGTAAGCGCTATGTGGAGTATAAATGAGCACATTATTATTTATTAGTATGATGATATAGCTTACATAAAATATGGTGAGTTTGGATATATACTGACGGTGACATGTTTGGCAACACCATTATTCTTTGGCAGACGTATAATTTAATGTGTGGTATTTATTGGAATAAAATAATTTTTAATGTATACCGTTTACAACTTTGACATTTGAGGGTTACTTGCCACTGTTAAAACATATACATGTACATTTGAATGAAGTGAAAAGTAAGAAAATGTTGTTTTGTTGAAATATACGTTGTTCTTAAAAATAAAAATAAATGCATAAAATGTTACGAAATGTTTTGGAAAACGTAGAGTATCTTGTTGGAAAACGTTTATTAGTGTTTCATTATGTCAACCGTTCAACAATGTAACCATTTATTAGACTATTCCACTGTAACCACCACAGCCCAACACAGGTCTTGACATCAATAACGCATTGATAAAAATAATAATTTCAAGATTGCCATCGGTAAATTGCTAAAAGTAACATGCCTTACTAAAATCATCCTCAAAATAATATTTTTAATGAATTTAAATAATAAAACGTGATGGCATAGTCACTGTTGCCAAACTTTTTACCTTCAGTATATTATCTGGACATCTTCAACGCACGGTGCAGTAGACTATTGAAAGGTGAAAAGTAGTCCAATGTGCATGGAAGACAGTATTTGAACAGTAGGCCTAATAGGCCGCGGAAACTAGTAGTATATATATCATAATGTTTTAGTATATATGGACACATGATCATAATGCATTGCTACATACACTTGGAAGATTTTAGCTTTAATTCATTGTTATTTCACACTTGCAATCTTGTAATTAAAGGTTTATATATTATTTTTTATATAGTATGAGAAGCTTTAGAAGGAAATATTTTGTACGGTATACTTCAGAACGCGAGGTTAATGGTGATCTATATAATCAGCTAGAAATACTATTGAAGATTATCTTTTTTTAAGTTTTATTTCTCGCGTGTCACATTTTCCTGTACATCTTTAGAAATGCATTAAAAACATTTCAAGTGATTTCCCCCGTTATCCAACTATCCAAATTTACGGCGCTTCACAATATTGAATAGAAATGTGTTCACAATTTTCGTCAAAGCATATCTTTCAATGTCTTGTCAAATGTTTTTAAAGAGCTATATTATGCATACATTATTTTTCGTTCCAAGTTAAGTTCATATACTGCTACTATTGTGTATTGTGGTTAATCTACCCACTGGAGCGGTCTTTCCTGCCGTAGAATTGTTAGTAATCTCCGCGACGAATGTCTTTCCTGCCCATGGTGGCATTCTTATACATCTGCTGCTTCTATCCACCCGCTGACGCCGTCGCACGTTCTTTTCCATGAAATATGGCCGTTATTCCTGCCGAATTTACGTTTAGATAGGAAGGCCTGAGCAAGTGCATTAAGTGTATTATTATTATTATTATTTATTTTTATTATTATTTTTAGTAGTAGTAACCATTTCTCGACCACAAAAAAACACAATTAGATGTAATGTTGTTAAATTACTATTGCTGTGTCAATGTATAAAAGCAGCATCGCAAGGATATCGTTAAAAAGTGTGTGTCATGATAATTTGTCTTAAACAATTGGTTGATTTTGTTATTAAATAGTAATTGAGTGTTAATCTTTTATTAAGCAATACATGTACATATATTCATTTACTGCAAATCATGAACTATGTTCGTACATTACTTGATATACATGTATCTGATTTATTATTCAGAATAATCTCCACAGTTTCCGTGTTTCTCTGTGAAGCATGGCGCCTTCTTAACTACTCCTATCGGCCCAAATCAGTTCAACAAAACATCTCTTTAATTACGAGGCTTACATGCTCGTTATCTGACTGTAGTGTGTGTTCTAAGACCGGGGCCGCACGATAAAGGTGGCGCCCTAGAACATGAATAAATACCAACATACATAAATTATTAGCTTTCTCAATTTCAATCCAGCACGCGTCGCGTAGAGCAAGTTAACGTGGTAAACCAATCTTCTGAGACGTTCAAGCTTTCCAGTTATGTCTTAATTGTATCATTTAACTGTTTGGGAAGCGACAGTATCGCTTTAAATAATAAATGAGTTCGATAACTACAGGACATCATCCCATTGTGATTCCCCGGGACATTCTGTCAAGTGGTGGCTTAATTAAAGGGACACTCCCCATAAATGTCTCCATTGGCCACCGTGAGTACGGAAATCGGAGGCGAAAGAAAGGAGCACAACCCCTTATTAACTTGTCATTAGCTCCGAGGTCAGCATGAGAGAAAGTTTTGATAAATCAGCTGTGGTATCTCTCTTTAGTTTTCAATTTAGCGTCTGCCTTTAACAAAGATAATTACGAGTAATTTGCTTTTACTCGCGACAAGCTGAGAATTGAATTCTCGTTGTGCATTTTCCCGTCGTTTGATCACCGGTGGAATGGTATGGACTCATTAGGCTACTACTATAGTGACGAAATAATTAATTTACCACTGACGAAATTATGAATTCGAGAAGTTAAAAGCAAAATGTTTTCTTTTTAGGATTTTAGGAAATAGTTTTCTGTGTAGAAAATATCGAGAACATATTTTAGGATAGGCCAATCGGTACACAGAAGAAGAAAACAAGTAGAAAGAAGCTGGACATATATTTTGCAGAATTTCTGTCCAATTACATATCAGTAAAAAGCACAAACTAAACCACAGTTTTCGAGATAAATTATTAACATCTGCATACGAGACTATTACGGCCATGATGTTATCGTCTTGGACTTCATTACACGTAACTCATCATGATCTTGGGTGCATGCATATTGTGTATATTTTATGTGTGTAATTTGTGTATGCATAGGTGAGAAGAAAATAACAGATATCCGTCTGTCTGCATTTAATTATATAACCATTTAGAATGAATGCTGATACTGTTATGCAGCAGCGCGCTGTGATTAACTCTCTCCATGGTGGAGGCAGCCCGGGATGCCCTAAAGAGCTATGCCAGTGCCTAGTCCAGCAGGGAGAGGGTTAATCTGACATCTAGTCCTGTCCAGGCAGATGTTTCAGTTCCAAACTGGGCGGAACTGTTCAGTCTGCGAGT
>JAUTBR010040561.1:1392-12081 GCA_032361205.1 Pseudorimula midatlantica
TTACAATACGTATCGTACATTACAATCGATGACGAAAAGTAAAAACTAGTTATAGTGTATATGTGCCACTCTTCCAGTTTCAAATTCAAATTTTAAAACAAGGATTTAATTATTCTACATGTATTCCACATTTCCACATCGTAGCATGTGTATAAATATACGCTGATCGCCGTAATTGTTCAGTATACGTGTGCCATCATGTTTTAGGCATTCTTCAAGAACTTGCAGACATTGGAAGAACAATAGCACCAGATTCTTCAGACAGGCTTCCAAAATTTGGTAGAAGGTTCCCTCACAAAATATTTGTTAGACCCTAAATTTATTTTGCTGTGTATAATACGATAATCGATAACTAGCTTTCTTGAAACATTTACTTCCAATCGTCATTTGCAAAACGTCCTTAAGGAAAGACGACTTCGTTCAATTACGACCATATGCGTGTTGGCTAAATCCTCTTCGAGGACAGCACGTGTTGGGATTACGCCGATAGAGTAGGTACCGCGATCAGAAGTATTGTCCATTGTCTTGTCTTTCCTTGTTGTCAATTTCAGCCGGTGAAATTAACGCGACACTGACCGAAAATGTGGTACTTTCTTCTGCTGTACACCAGAGGTTATCGATCGCAGAGTCGGCGCAAGTTCTTCCATGGTTTTACTGTGTACAGCCCTAAGGAAAGCGACTCATTTAGGGAGCTCAATGCGACTAATTACGGTGACTTTAGTGCCAACACACGTGACTAGAAACACGGCCGGAAGTGATGACCATTGTCCTTGGTGTCAACTGGACGCTGTCCTCGCGCGCGCTCGTAAACTGAACGTCCGCGTTTAAGGTGTTAATAACTATACATACACGCGTTAAGGTGCTACTTAAGTTAAGTAGCATAGGGATTAAAATATTGAATATCACAGCTAGTATTTCTTGTTTATCATAGTAGTTATCGTTATGATGGTAAAACTATAGTGTATTTTCACTTTCATGGCATAATGTAACCGTTGGTATTATCATCGTCGTCATCACTGTCATCATCATCATCATCAGCAGCAGCAACAGCAGCAGCAGCAGTATCATAATCATCATCATCATCATCATCATCATCATCATCATCATCTTCATCAGCGATTATATATGTACTATAACTAGCGTCATCCTATTCCTCGGTCATCATTGAAAACTCACATTGTCATCAACTAATATCGGTACTATTGTCATCATTCGAGACAGGTGCCATACATCGATACATACCAAAATCGATACTTGCTCTATGGGAGCCCGTTGCACGACGCTCTTTTAGGCTACAGCTATTGTAAGGCCAACGCTTTCTATTATGCCGGGAGCCCAGTTACAACTTAAGTAGCGCTACAAGAGTTATCTCTTGTCAACGGCGTTTCGTATCAATTTTTCGATTTTTAATGATTTTGACATTTTTTTGAAAATTGGTACAACGTGATGTGTCGTGCAACGGGTTCCGGTTCTCTATAGGCTCTACACGTGATTCGTGATAGAGTATCCAACCGTATACTCTTCATATAAGAAAGTATAGGTATAATAAGATAGGTATAAAAGCGTCTCATGAATTATGGATATACATGCTTCGCGGGGCTCTATTCGGTAAATCTATCATTTTTTATTAACATGCTCCATTCTATACGTCATTGTCCACCAGGCCACACCGGCGGAAATAGGTGACTCGGGAATGATAACTTTAAACTTAATCATCTGCATATAATGTCGACGCGTTCAACTGTAATACACCATATGGCCGCACCTGTATCCGTATATATCAACACCATATTTCGTTTTCATATCAAATTGTCTACTACGATATCAGAGGCCTGTTCAGGAGGGCGAGTTTACGCGAGTTATCACGTGACGTCACATGTGAAGGATGAATGTTGCTTTCACGCGTGTACTCGCGTGTTCACGCCTTCCTGAACAGGCCTCAGTTAATATGTTGGACAATGAAAGCGTGCTTTTCGTCACGTACGCACGTTTTCATCACTTTTATGTTATCTTCATTAGCATGCCTCGAACTCCCTGGTTTATTCCCATATGCATCGCCAAGGTGTATCACTAAATTCTTATTTGGTGATACCGTTTACACGGTATCCTCATACTGTAGTCCATGCCTTATATAATTGTTGTTATTGTTGTTATTATTGTTGGTGTTGTCGTTATTGTTATTATTATTGTTGTTGTTGTCATCATCATCATCATCATCATCATCATTACTATTATTGTTATTACATCGTCGTCGTCATCATCATCATCATCATCATCATAAGCAGCAGCAAGCATCATCATCAGCATCGTCACCACAGCCGTCAACACCACTACTACCACCAATATTGCTGCTACTAGTATTAATTACAATTATTACTACAATTATCATTACTATTATTGTTATTGTTATTATTATCATCATCGTCGTCGTAGTCATCATCATCATTATTGATATCAATATTACTACTACTACTACCACCACTACTACTACTACCACCACTACTACTACTAGTACTATTTCTACTACTACTACTACTACCACCACCACCACCACTACGACTACTATTATACTAGACCACTGTTATAGGATATTATGTTCAATAGTTGCAAACATTTAAAACATTTCACCAATGCCGTCTATATCATTATATCGTGCCATATCGTATCACATCATTGCACGTACTGCAGTTGCACTGTTACGAAGTCTTTGTTGAGGACATGCACTGCACACTCGTCGACTTGATCACCGCGGCACCGTCACAGCTGAGCTAATCGTACTACATGTATTATATACATACATAAATAAATAACCTTTACAGCACCCATTAATCGGCATCTATTCTACTGAGCATTGCCAGACTGCATCATGCATAATAACATAGTAGCCTACTTATCGTATGTATACAACTGAGACAATTCTTTATTATGCTTTCACAATATTGGCCAATGAGTACTGCGTACTATACTTCAGCCCTATCCCATATTGTATATGCTATAGCGTCCATGGAAAATCCAACAAAGGTTTTGGTTGGTACTGAAATGCAGTAACGTACATGGAACTATAGTAACACTCTTATATGACAGTGCAAATGTACGTAGATAGTGCACACAAACCTACTTCTATGGAACATAGCAATTGCACATGTATACACGCACACACAAGCAAGCCAATGCACATGCACGTGCACGCACACGCACACACACTCACACATCAAACCTATGCAACGTTTCAATTTATTTCAATTTTATTTATTTATTTCTTTTCAAATTGCTTGTAAATACCTTGAACTTAGACATACATAATTTGACTTTTGAATCCTGAAATTATGTAAATGTACAACACCTGGCAAGAAGATTTCGATATATATATCTTGATGATAACTGCATGTACCCTAGCATTCAGACAGAACATTGCAAATTGCTATCGTGAAACACTTCCCCACATAGGGCGAACATCCTTGGCTCGATCATTCGAACTCGATCAGACCTTGTGGTTTGTCCATACCAATGCAACGTGTAGACAACTGCACGGCTCTAATGATTATGCCCCAGGAGCCATGCATGTTCCATAAGCCATCGTATGCGTAAAATCATCGGTACTGCGTTCGTGGAGGAACATTTGAAGATCCCTAAAGAGTCCAACTTCCCTGCACGAACGATGATGTTAGGTATATCCTTCGGGAACATGGTGATCATATACGTAATGACATCGGCACTGCGTTCGTGGAGAAACATTTGAAGATCCCCGAAAGAGTCCAACTTCCCTCCCTCCGCGAACGATGCCGTTTGGTATAGGGCCTACGATACCTTCGGGAACACTGGCCCCGTGGAAAAGTGTGCAAACGCGTTGTTTGGCAGCAAAATCAACATGGCGACTCTGAGAGGAAAACAACGTGTACGTCTGTTAACGACTGTATACTTAGAGATGAATTAGGAAATGTTGGAATCCAAGAGCGACGAGGATTTAGGTATCTCTTAAATTATGGTCGCATACTAAACATCTGTATGCGACAGGTACATTTGGTGGTAACATTTGCTGCAATTCGCACGCCATTGATGATGTTACCAGTGATGCTCGTGACGATAATGATGTAGTTGTAGTGTTGTTGTTGTTGATGATGCTGATGTTGATGCTGATGCTGCTGATGGCGGTGATGATGATGATGATGCTGATGTTGATGCTGATGTTGCTGATGACGGTGGTGATGATGATGATGATGATGGATGATGATGCTTATGTTGATGCTGATGCTACTGATGGCGATGGTGATGATGATGATGATGATGATGATGATGATGATAATGATGCTGAGGATGCTGATACTGATTGCTTTCATGATGGTAACATGTGCCGCAATTCACTTTCTGTATAAGTTATTCCCCTCTCACTACAAACACTGAGGTCACAGTCAAATCATTGTTCAGGATTCTCGCAATAAACACACGGAAAAGAGATCACGTCAATCGCGTTAAACATCAAAATGAATCACAAACTTTTAATACAAAGATCGCATTTTAAACAAAGAAATCTTTAACACACTGAAACCATTACATCGGGAGATAAAGCAATTATAGAATCGAGAAGACTGCACAGTAAAATATTGTCCCCGAGGCATCCTGAAACTACACGACATGTAAATCTTTATTGTGGTCTTCCAATCTTTCCCTCGAGATCTCTCGGGACTGAGCTCGTTTATTGCTACTAGACAGGGGCATCGAATGGGATTTCACAGCAAATAAGCATTCATTTGGGATTCGGAGAAGAATGTTCGCCGAAATGAAATATCCTGCACAAGATAAGCAGGTCACGAAATGTCTTATCAACCTCTTTACAGCATTGACTTGCTTAATGGAATTATTTATTTTGGGGATATCTAACCTATACGACGCCATTGGGTTTTCTATTTCCATCCTTTTATGATCTTATATGATATGACAGTTCAATAAATACTGCTAACTATGTAATGACATATGGAACTATTTGCACGTAAGACAGAATCCGGTCGTGCCGCAGTCACGGCGAACACGAGAACCAGTATTATGACCCAGCACTATCCACATCCGGGTCATATCGAGGACATATTTATAAACCCTTATTGCAATGTTGGCGCTCACTTCCGAAAATATATCACATTAATGTTATTATAACTCGCATGTCTGTAATAAGGAAAATCAAGACTTATAATTGAACCTCATCAGCAACATGTTCTATCATGCGTAAAGAAAGCATTACGTTCGTGAGATCAGACAAGAGTTCTACGATCTTGACCACGAAAACAGAAAAAGCTAATTTTCTTCGGGAAATCACGGCGAGTGTTTCTGCAGCGAGGAGGCTATCTTCTTATTGGAAACATGTCAAGTCGCCATACCCTTAAACATTCCCATGATGCATTGCAAAATCGATGCACATCGCAGATACATTACCGCGCAGGTCATTCACAATCTCAGCTTCCATTTCCTTCAAGGTCACGTGACGTGTCAACGTGATTGAAATGCACATGGTCGGCTTTATATTAAAATTAGAGTCGTTTTTTTACAGTTTCACGATTTCGCCTGTTTCGTCCTGACACCGGTATAGATATGAAAACCTTGTCACGTGACTGAATACCGATCATGCTATTTAACGTGATGCACGAGGTGATTAGAACTACCTCTATTGGTAATTCGTTTATGACGGGTTCATTTCTTTTTTACGGTGGAAAAGGAAATAGAAAACATTTTTTTTGCTTTGTTTTCAGAAATATTCGAATTAAACGTCGCTTGCGTTGCTGGGTTTTGTCAGTTTTGAGAGCATGGCATGCGACAAAAACAGATGGGAGTAATGACAACTCGTCAATGCTAGAAGAAGCGTTCTCGGAGTGCTTTTAGATGTCTTCAGCGTGCAGATCAAAGAATCTATTGACAAGCCGGTGTGTGAAATGTACATGATATGTGCATTTCATGACTTGATGGATGAATGTGCTGTCTATATCCTCTGAAACTGACAAGAAGACATTTGACATTTGTTTCGGTGGTTGATATCAACGATAAGCAGCAGGAACCCATCCAAATATCGTCGTCATATCAAAGTGAAGATTGTCATAAATATACTTGAATTGTTTAAATAGTTACATGCTACCAAACATCGTCGAAACTCAAGCTATAATTTATAGTGAACATAATTTGAGAATATGTCAAGTATGCATCATGGCTATTGTTTATAGGATGCATAAGCTACTATGATGCATAACAATATTCATGAAGCGTTACAGAAAGAAATGCGATAAAGAGTAACTTTTAACATCTCAAATCTTCATATATATCTTTTCAATTATTTTAAAATAACATAGTTTTGGGAAATGCATGAAATTACTGAAGTTGTATATTGTATTCTATACATCCTCAACAATGTTTACATTTTGGACTCGACGAAAAAACAACTAACATGTTGTAATAACTAATCTTTGAACACGTTTCGAAATGCCAGTGGCTTAACACTTCAATTTGGAAATGGATTAATGTCCAATTGGCAATTCTCCCGTTGATGAAAAACGTCCTTCCTACCACCTCTAAGCCTGGGTGGACCACACATGATCGCTCGTTGTTTTCACTGCGCTTATAACTATCTGACCTAAAATCTCGCGATCGATGCCTGTTGCCCCGTCTTCCCCGCCACCGAACTGATTGGAAGAGAAGAAGACTATAAGCCTGGGATTCCGGATCGATATATCGACCACACGGCGCTACAAAATGTCCCTAAACCCATTCATACGCGCACTGGCATACTTTCGGATCCTTCTTCCCGAATCTCGGATCAATGGCTGACATAACTCAGCGCCACCTACCGGTTGTCACAGACTACCGGATGCGAGTGTAAACCCACGTGACGCATGCATCCGGGCACCGCAGTCCATTTAGGTCAAGAATGACATCAGCATGAGGTAACGCATTATCATAACATCTAAATATGTAATAGGTTGCCGGCCCTAAGGTAGCCATGACCTTCCCCATTATATTACATTGCGTTTCCCTGTGGATATAAAAGGAGCGAACTCTAATACGGATCCCGATAGAAGTTTAGATAAAACGAATTTGGAACAATATGGATTTTTTTTCTTCTCAAAATATGCTTCTTATTGACGTCAAATAATCCCCTTACCAACATGATTTGGAAACGTGGTATTACCAGATTGCATTTGTTTAAGCCAGAAAGAAATATCAGCTACTATAACGACTGTCTTTTATTTATTTTGTCCCAGAGCATTCGAGGATCATCTAATCAAAGACTTAAATGTAATTCTTTGAATTATATTCGCTAACACCTTGACCCCAGATTCGATTGAGAAAACGTCCCGAGCTCGATTTATCTGCCAATCTCATACTGGAATTGATTCCTGCGTCTCTCTGATAATCTCTCTCTGATAATGATGATGTTATATTAGCGAAAAATGTTCAATTCGATCGAAATTGCGAGTCCGTGTTATGTTTAGTGTATGCACAATCACCTGCTAACCAGCAACCGATAATGATCTGATGTATGCCAGATGAAATACAACTCAAACATTGACGAGATTGAAGAGGAATTAATATCATGCTCTTCAAAGCCGTATTCTCACATGCTAGATTACACTCAACATCAAGTCTGCTTTAAGCTCAACACATGTAACGAACGTTATGTTTCACAAACACGCAATATACATTACATTAGTCGGCTACACATCCCTGTAGAATGACATGCATTTCAGTAACTATTTCACTCGCATCACGGCATGTATGCTTTTGACAAGATCGAGTCTTCGAACATCACTTGTGGCGCAGAGTATTGCAGAAGACCCGCGAGCAGCTGTTGACACGTGTAGCAACCCAAGGATGGTAGCTGCACTGTGATTGGTCCACGCTGGTCAGCTGATCTGCATCCTCTGAATACAGACCGTTGTGTCTACTTAACATTTAATATGAAAAGACACGCATGTTAGACGTGTCCTGTCACACGTACGTGTATATATTGGAAGTAAAAAGCTTGGAATTGTTGATAAACTGTTTCTGTTAATTCCATCATTCGCTGGTGCATGTGTATACAAACGTATGCACAGGTAACGATAAACACATTATTAATTAGTAAAAGAATGAATTATAATTATCAGAAATCAATACAAATAACATTGCGAACGTGATGAAGCATATATATTCTTTCACGCCTATGTGCATATAGTGTTTACATCAAAGCTCATAAAAGAATTACCAACAAAAATGTCTTTGATATTTCCAATAATAGCAAGACTGATTCTAATTAACCTGTTTGTGCTCCGCCTAACTTCCCCAAGAATTCTTTCATCATACACCTACCGGATTCTCCTAGAATCCAGCAAATGCATCTCATTGCTGCCACCAGGACACTAACTAACGGTCATCAGCCATTGTCCATACCAGCCTGAAATAGACATCCTGCTGGGTGACATTGACAACCCCTAGAGAATGGTCGTTAATTATCTACAGGGGTGAAACCAGCGATGTAGATTGCCCGTCCATCACGACCGAAATATACAACGCCGAGTTCTGTGGCACTATAATCAAGGTTACGACGCTGAGATAATGCCCACATGAAATTGGCATAAACATCGTACACAAAGAACAAAATAACCGGTATAATATGGCTGATGAGGTTCTTATATCGATGAAAAGTCGTCGGGAGTGAAATTGAGTTGATATTGACACGAAAACGTGTGCGATATGAAATACGTGTATTACTCAATATGGTGGTTTGTTAGTTTCGCTCAGACGTTGTCTGGGTCGAGAGTATATGTTGTCATGTCGTAATTAATAGTATTAGTATATAGTAATTGTTGTTGTAATAGTGTACTACTAGTAGTAATAGTAGTAATATCAACAGTAGCTACTACGGTTGCTTTCCATAAAATAGATTATTTCACTAATATCACGACTCGTCAGTTAATGGCAGGGGGAAACACGCAACATTCGTAACGCTGAACGTTGCAGTAACCCTGCGAGCACATGTCGGGACTGACAGACCAAAGGATGACATCTGCATAGCGCATCATGTCAATATCGCGTCAGAAATGTAACTTTCACTAACATTGATACCAGGCCCCCCCGGACGTAAGTCATTAGACATTCCACCAGTAGCAAACAGGCACATATATCAAAACATTCGCGCTTACTAAAAATCGAAGTAGTTTCATAGCAATACCATATATTATTGGCATTATACAGACACGTCACATGACAGGCCGACCCTACATTGAACCAATACAGCCGATATTGATTGCATATTTCTCATTAAAGGCATACAATCAGGGTTTGTGGACATATTTCATGGTCAAACGTGTTTTAACCTGAAAGTATTACATTTACTGTTTACTTAATTAGCCAACAAGCTACAGTTTCCGCATGCACCTGTTTTTCTTTATATTTTCATATTTAGTTTTCCCCCGCGAATGTTAATACGTGGAGACAAAAATAAGATTTAAAAAAATAAAACATTGAAAACGAGTGGGGCATACGGAATACATAGTTTCTGGCCCAATACACTTGTGTAGACAAACGAAATGAACATACTTTCGTGTAAAATACAGTTTCCGCATGCACCTGTTTTTCTTTATATTTTCATATTTAGTTTTCCCCCGCGAATGTTAATACGTGGAGACAAAAATAAGATTTAAAAAAATAAAACATTGAAAACGAGTGGGGCATACGGAATACATAGTTTCTGGCCCAATACACTTGTGTAGACAAACGAAATGAACATACTTTCGTGTAAACTACGTTGGACAATGAAATATGCCAACAAACTGTGACTGGATGCCTTTAAATTGAGACCGGATGAAATATCGTAAATAACAATAATCGTATTTTATATATACTCATGCGAGATAATAACAAATGACATGACATGATAATAGCTAACATATGGTACACAGCTATATTAACATGTTACCGTGCATGTGTTTCTGTCATCGTCCTGTGTTTTATACGGTAAATTAGACGTAACAAAACAAACAAGTATTATCTATAGGTGCTCCGCAATGTGGCATAGTTCTCAGAGTATTTCATGTCGAACAGGATTACGTCACGGAGATCTTTTTAGGTCACGTGACACAGCTCCTCCTGATATTAATGCCGAGAAGTAATGTGGGTAAAAAGGAAGAAGTTATTTTGTATGTAATGGTTTTGACGGTCTTCACATAATACTATGTTAATAATAATAAAAATGAAAATCTCACTGCAGAGTCGATCATGAACGACCAGACTCCGCATGAAATGGGGCAGGGGGACTCGGAATTTACTTTGGCACGAAACTTAGGTCTTTGCCGCATATGCACCATGCATCATTTCCTGTTAGCGGTTGAACTCTAGGCTTTACGGTAATCAGCATAAAATGAGTTGGAAGTAACCAGCTAGCTGTGGTGGTGTTGTTGAAACTGGGAACGACGTGATAGCAAGCATACGTGACCAACACAGTGAATGCCTCCAGATGGTACAATAGTTTACATAGTGCATTATGTGCTGGAATATGTGTTCTCAACTATAGTTAAATAATGTTTGTATTCGTTTCGTCTCTAGAAAGCAAAATGTGGTAATATGGGTATTAATTATTTTTCTCTCTCTCCCTCCCTCCCTTCTTCTCTCCCTCCCCTATCTCTCTCGTTCTCTCTCTCTCTCTCTCTCTCTCTCTCTCTCTCTCTCTCTCTC
>JAUTBR010041005.1:0-12078 GCA_032361205.1 Pseudorimula midatlantica
CCCCCCCCCCCCCCCCCCCCCCCCCCCCCGCCCCCCCCCCCCCCCCCCCCCCCCCCCCCCCCCCCCCCCCCCCCACCAGATACACCAATAAATGCACGCGTATGCATACAAATACATGTACACCGTGTAACACATACGCGCGCGCGCACCCTCAAATGTAAAAACAACAGTTTTCTAAATTCCAGTCGATAGACTACCAATAGTGAAATATTTATGTTTTAAAAAAAAATATATGTATATATATTATTTATTGTGCATTATGTAGCCTCAGTGGCATTGTCCATTTCTGACTTATACATAATATATCGTATATAAGTAGCGTCTACGTTTTGCCGATATGTTCATATACTATCTCTAAAGTATCTCATAATGTTAAGTGTTCATGATGCGCTTTTAGATATGGGAGATTTAGACATTTCACTAATTCATTAAACGACTTTACGATAATATATTGTTCGTAGTATACTGTTCGTAGTATTATTGTTCGTAGTATTGTTTGGAGCATCTGTATACGTATAATAGTTTACGTTGTACGGAGTACGGGTTTAACGGTAGTAATAGTAGTAATAGTAGTAGTAGTAGTAGTAGTAGTAGTAGCAGCAGCAGCAGAAGTAGTAGTAGTAGTAGTAGCAGTAGTAGTAGCAGTAGTAGTAGTAGGAGTAATACATATTAGGACGGGTGGTAGCAGTGTTTAACGGTAGTAATAGTAGTAGTAGTAGTAGTAGTAGCCGCAGCAGCAGTAGTAGTAGTAGTAGTAGTAGTAGTAGTAGTAGTAGTAGTAGTAGTAGTAGTAGTAGTAGTAGTAGTAGTAGTAGCAGTAGTAGTAGGAGTAATACATATTAGGACGGGTGGTAGCAGTGTTCGAAACAGCCCGTCCGCACGCCCGCAACGGGTTATTTTCAGCGAGGACTGGTAACGTTTTATCCTTGCACGCCCGCATGTCGTGTTACTTTTTGTTTGTTTTTCCAAGATGTATATTATCGATCACTGGCCAACATGTATGAGGACGGCTAACTTCTTATACACTGTACTGGCAGCTCAGTGGTAGAACCATGGTTGGACTTCCAATCCAAAGGTTCCAGATACAGATCTTGCCCCGGGAGCCCGTCATAGACGTTTGCGAAAGTTACGTTTTAGTCTGACGCGATCTTGATAGGATGCACTGACTGTATCATCCTTGGCCGTGTCAGTACAGGCAAGTTCTTGCAGGTTTACTGCAATATTCAGCGCTACGAATGGTGTTGGTTTCCTCCTACCCTAAACTGACAAGTCGTAATCTTAGTGCACGGATCTAGAAAGCGACTCTAAACACCAATACAAAAATAATATATAATAATAAATAATGCATATAGTAGTACATCTTGCATAGCCCACGTGACCATCTCGAGTTTCTTGGAATAATGTAGAAAGCGAAGCTCGGAATAGTAACCTTGCCTGGGGGAGATGGTAGTAGTGGTAATAGCTGTAGTAATAAATAGTAGTTAATAGTTATAATAACAATAATAGTAAGTAGTTATATTGTAATTGTAATTATAAACTATGATCTATTTGATTAAATACAGATCTAGATGTTGCTAACTTAACATGTTGTTTATAGTGAGTACTGTAATGTCATGTCATATTGATTCAATAAACGGCCAAAACCTTGAATCTAATTATATGTAAGTGAATATTACATGATTATGAACTTTGTTTTTATCACTATTATTTAATAATTTATCATAAAACGTCGATAGTAATCTGCTGCTCTATCTACGGCATACGACTGTAATCCGTGTGTTTTAATCAGATGAGATGTTGTTCTTCTTTCGTTTACATTAAAGCATCGCATAATTTTATAATGAGACACTGCGTATATTTAAAGGCATAGACTCATGACTTGTTAACATAGTTCATTGTCAAACGTATTGCTACTATTACTATTACTACTACCACTACTACTACCACTACCACTACTACAACTACTACTACTACTATTACGACGACGACGACTACTACTATTACTGTGAACATATGTACATTTTGAGTTGTATACACAAATAGTTTGGGCAATAAGCCACATTTTCCGCAGGCCTCACTGGTTTTCAATGTGTCCATATGTGGTTTATATTTTATCTTTACTAATTAAAAATCGCGAGATGAAAAATACCGAAAGAAAGAAATGTAATTGACATAAGAAGACGTATGCTAGGAATTACGTTACAGTTTAGTAATTTACGAAAACAAGGATTTGTTCGTGCTTATATTACACCCAAAAAAACTATTTAAAAAAAGTAGGAGTCTTTTAAATAGAGCCCCTGTGTTTAAGCCGAATTTGATTATGTTTTCTTGAAAACGGACCCAAATCCCAGTAGATTCTGGTTATGTACCATTTCCAGCATGTGCAATAGCGCTAAATAGCAGTGTTTTAAACAGTTCTACTATATACAGTTCAGTGTTGCTGTTTTGGTATCTACGTCACATATCCACATGCTTCTGTGAACTTGTAAGATTTCGACCGGGTCACTATACTCTGTATCTGAAAGCATTTAGGTAAGCTTCTATAATAATAAGCATTTGTTAATTTGCATAATAACTATTGAATTATATCAATTATGCGTCTGTAACCATTTATCGTGTTTGTAAGGTATCGACTGCTTCTCTGTAATATACATAATTTTATGTTCTAATATTTATGATGCACCTGTTTTGTATATTTGTATAAAAGTTAAAAGTGCAATATGCATGTAATATATAGATATTCTAATAGATTGAGACTGATTTCCGATACAGACAATAGTGACCCGGTCGAAATCGTACAAGTTCAAAGAAGCATGTGGATCGAGACATAGAAACCAAATCAGCAACACTGAAATTGATATAGGGGAAATGTTTAAAACACTGCTATTTTAAGCGCCATTGCACATGCTGGAGATGGTACATAACCAGAATCTACTGGGGTTTGGGTCCGTTTTTACGAAAGCTTAAAGCAAACTAGGCTCAAATACCTGTATAATTTATAGAAAAAACAGGGGCTCTATTTAGAAGAATCCCACCGTTTAACAATATATGCATGTGCATTAAATAGAATTGTGTAAGCCCCCTGTGTAAATGCATTAAACGTGGCAGACTTGCTAGGAAGTAGTAGCCAATAGTGTTCTTCTTCAAACGCTGAACAATTGTAATTTAGTTAATTACTATTCATTAATTATATAAGTATGATAGTGGTGTTATGAGAACGTTGTTCATATGCCCGAGTTCACACGGAAATTTATGAATGAATGTCAGCAGCTAGCGTCGCTCCAGTGCACACAAACAAACAATACCATACACAATAAGCCATAAAACCTAACTTGTCAGCGATGAATAGATGCGTATCTAATATATGTATGACTTATCTATGTATGTTTATTATTAGGATTAATGTTTGTACAGATATTCCCAGGGGAGACAACCCACAGGGAAGCGCTACCCTTAGCTGCCACGTACTACCTTAAACAATTATTTTCTAATTCAATAATTCAACATATTACATGTTCGTGGTACGCAAGCAGACTACTAAGGTATCAATTATGTACGTGTTTTTTTAAATTGCAGAGAGAGAGAGAGGGGGGGGGGGGGGGAGAGAATGAGATGTTGTAGAGAATGAGAGATGTATACAGTATATATGAGAGAGAGAACGAAAGGGAAAGAGAGGGCAGGGCGAAGAGAGAGAGGGAGAGAGGAGGAGAGCGAGAGGAAGGAGGGAGGAGAGAGATGGATGGGGAGCGAAGGAAAGAGAGAGATAGAGAGAGGATGAATGGACAGTGAGAGAGATAGAGAGAGGATGAATGGACAGTGAGAGAGATAGGGGAGGGGACGGAGGGAGAGACATAGAGGGAAGAGAGGTATATAAGATTGGATATACATATGAATGAGAGAGAGAGAGAGAGATGGGTGGGGGAGGGAAGAGAGAGTAAAAGAGATACAGCGAGTGAGGGAGAGAGAGATAGAGAGAGAGAAGAGAGAGAGAGAGAGACGTGGGGAAGACTTCCAGATATTACTCGTTGATGCCAGCCCTTTGCCCTCTCAAGATGCGGTATTTCGGGAGGATGTTGTCATCTTATCGATCGGTGTCTTGTTGGTTCGAGTTAACTATTAATAACACTTCGGTATGAGCATTAATATTTAAGAAAATCTATGCTTTCGCTATGGTGGGCTGCGTCGTGTACGACTGGCGGAGTTGTGGGTCATCAGTTACCAGTGCCGTACCCCTACAACTAAAACACAGCACTGGCTGTGTGTACAACATTAATGCGCCAGGCATATATACATAATGCACTGTTTCCCTCGGGTTCAAAGGCTGCAACATCGATGATGAATTATTAATGTTCTTTGGTGCCGTATATATAACCTTAAAGTTGTCTGCTGTAATACAGTTTGTGTATTTAAGACAATAACTGCGCGAGTGCATCGAGTTCGACGTTAATTTGCGACTGTGGACATTTATAGTGTTAATTAAACTTGGGCAAAATAATGTTAATTATGACGTTACAAGCTGTAATTGCGTAAATACTAGGTATGGGTATGCATGCAGAATGTTATGCAATGTAAAACAAATCTTTATAATTTAATAATAATGCTATGGAATAGGAAAACTGTTTAAGAAAAGCCTTGCTACTACAGAATTAAACTGGTATGAAAGTGCAGTCGTAGTTGAACGTAATCTATTCAAGTGATTCAGCTAGTATGTACAATAGTAATGTATTGTGTATTATATGCTATAATGTAAAATATCAAAATATTAGGACAAACACGTGGAGCATATGCCACATTTCATGAATACTCCGGTGACGTATTTTATGAATCTAAGTAATAGCCAATCAAATACAAGTTTGCATAAAACTATTGAGACACTGGTTCCCTGTTTTTAACACGGCACGTCCATCCTAGTAGTTGTAGACGGGTGCCAGTCAAGCATCTGCGCAATATACTCGGCAAGAAACTCCTGGAAATGCCGAGGTGATATACACAGATGGGTGTTCGTTGGATCTTTGCGTCGCGGAGTAGATGGATTTTAATTTTAATTGAAATTGAAAAGTCTTACAGCTTGCCACGACCTCGCCACGACCTTGCCACATTACGCACGACCTCCATCATTTGTTACATATCCTTATTTTAAAGAAAGCAGTGCTGCTATGGCGGTTTTTTAAAGAATAGTGTAGGCCATCCTCGAAACTGAAGCCATTGTAACTACACTTAACCATCGTCAAATATTTGACGGAGGATAAAGGCATAATGTCACAGATAGTTATGGTTGTTTTAGACTAGTTCTTAGCTACAACTGCAAAATACATTCACTTGACGTACATAAAATCATGTTTGGACTTCCAAAAACCTTTCCACAGCGGTTTGGTAGACAAACATCCACTGCAAACCCCTGCTAGACAACCTGAATATGGTGTTATTGTTGTTTGATTCGTTATATCAATGCAAAGGGACATAACTCAGTTGTACGACTTAAAAATATAATACGCAACGGTAGCGTCAAAGGGGACATAACTCTAATGTGTGCTTTCATTCCTTCTTAGAACAGTGATGCACCAAAGACAAGATAAATAGCGGAACGTTCCCTATATTCATATACAATATTAATATTTTGATAACTATTGAGTACTGGGGACTAAGTACATCAGTAAATAACAACAATAAATCAAGCGTAATTAATTATCGAAATTCGTTTGTCCATTATACATGTTATACAGGCCTATCAACTGTGATAGTATGCCTTTAAGTTAAGTGTAGAAATAAGTGTCTGTGTTACGAGGGAGAACGTGTAGGCCTACTGTCAGTTATAATGTACACATACATATAATGTACACATACAAATGTATATATATATATATATATATATATGATATCTTGTGTCTGCACTTGTTAATACATTTCATTAAACGAATGATAAAGTACGTCATTAGTAGATTAATGTTTAATACAACAGGTTTTCTAATCACTCTCTAGGTGCACAACAAATGATTATCATCATTAATTATTTATAGGTAATTTTTCATCGATTTCTAAAGTCACATAAATCATCAATTCATCGTACGACGGTCACATTAAAATATATATATTTTATATTTTGAATATCAATGAGTACACGGGTGAAGGCTTTTAGTTTCAAATTGCAACAATCGTAAAAATGTCGTCACAATTAATTTAAATGCATACTGCAGTAATGACATAGATCTGGAAAGTTAAAAACCGTTTTATTGTATGCATCGTAAAACTTACAGATAAGGCACTAAACCACTGATGTTATTATACTAAAATTCTGTATTTTTATTACTTTAAGCTACATGCAAATGACACGAGGTTTCGTATGGATTAATAATAAATCAGTATATAGCAATGCAATACGTTATACAGTCGACTTTCTTTCTCTTGCATATGCATGTTTCGTTTAAACATATTATATTCATAATAGAAATGGATCTGGTATCAATATGCATGTTAGTGTTTATATAATAGATATGTACTAAGATCAGTCAACTGTGTACGGTGCATACCTCGGTCATTTGAGCTCGTCATTTACATTAATAATACAGTATAATATAGGTCTACTTCACTAGTCTGACATTAGTACTATGTGAATTATTTAGCAAAGGAATTCATTTAGAAATATGATTTATAATAACACATTAGGAGAATGGTTCGTGCATTTGGTCTGTAGGACTGTGTCTATTGTTTTCCTTCTGGGTGTCGTAAATGGTTGGAAATCTATATGTAGAATAAACGTGATATACTGTAGAGAATTAGTATACGTGTCCGATGTTACTATCAACATAGCAGTGGCGCGAATATCTCTCACGTACAGTGCAGTCTGTAGGCATGATCGTGACTGTCTAAATGGCATTGCATTGTTCAATGCAATGTGCATGTACACGATTAACATAAGGTATGCAGTTGAGTAGGAAATTGAGACTACATGAATTATCTCCCTTCTGTAGAGCCGACATGGTGTGGCGTAACGTTGTGTGATTTTATAGAAGTGTTATCAAGACAGCAGTATTACTACTGTATATGTACAGTATATGGACTAAGTATATATATTTGGGTGGTGTTCTATTGACAGTCCAAGACAGACACGCCGTACAGTGAGTACAGTCCATTCACCATCCCGGTTCCCGGGGGTTACGATCCACTTCTATACTCTACGCTACTCTACAGTAGAGTAGCGTAGTGGATCGCAACCCATGGGAACCAGGACGTCCATTCACCAGCTTTCACAGGAAGTAGAGGGCCGAGGCAAACACTGTTGCAATTTTGTGTTTCGACGTCATACATTTGCTGTTGAACGGGCTACACCACCTCTTGAACGTGGACAGATTGGACACGTCCTGGACACACCTGTCCTGTATTCCATTCATGTCCTGGGCGTTCAGTTCTCGAGAGTCAATGCCAATGGAACATTCCCATATACATCAGGCACATTATCCGCAGAACAATCGCAGTGCTATAAGAGTCGCAACTCCTTAAGCCCCAGGCACACCGGATCGTACGATTTCTGGATCGTGCGATTGATGGCGATTTGGCAGAGATACGACCAATCGACAATGTTTGCGACGATATCCATTGCGGTTGCATACTGCGATTGTCATCGTACGATTGGTGTCACGCTTGGTCGTGCGATCACCAACGATTGGAAAAGGTTGATCGCAACATCAGTGGTAGGTAATCGTGCGACTATACTAGTCGCAGGTACCCACGATTGAGCGGACGATCAATCGTGGGTACTTGCGATTACTCGCACGATCAATCCTGTCTACCTGCGACCAGTAGCACGACTAATCGCATGCATGTGGGAACCGCGATCAACCACGACTGGTGGTGCGGGCATACACGACTGGTGGTACGACCATGTAAGACCTGTCTGCAACCTCTTACGATTTGGAATCGCAGGTCAGAAGTTTTGAACATGACCATCGACCTTGTTGCGACCGATTTTGCTGTGGCGATCACCCGCTCTACGACCAGTGACACGCTTTGTGTACGATTTGCTCACGATTGCAACATTGTTCTATCGCAGCTAGGTCGTAACCTGGTTGCAAGCCCGGTGTGACTGGGCCTTTAGCAACGCCATGCTGACGCATACAGGAGTTACGACTCTCGTAGCGCTACGGTTGTTCTGTATTGACTGTGTATCCTGGTTATATACATTACATTTTACATGATGCATGTTCTGTCCGAAGGAACCAACTTCATGGGAAAATACTATAGATGTGTCTTACATTATTTTTATAAAGATGCAATGCTATTGCAAATGTATGCTTTTCTCTACCATGGACATTGACTTCATTAAACCTAAAAATATCTACAAGACATCAAGCTATCTGTAAATATAAGTTATATTTAATAAAACCAACTCTAATACACATTCTGTTATTAAACGAACATTTTACACCGATGTGATCATTTAATGTAATCATTTCAATCCCAATATGCAATTACAATGACAGCGTCTTCGGTTACATCAAGCAATGATAGACACTCTGTGTGATTTCTTCTTTTATTAATAACATATAAAAATAAATATACATGTATTCAATATATTAATATATATACATTGGAAGCAACTATACACACTTGGCCAACAAGTATAACACATTATAATGCGTGTGTCAGTTCCATTCCTTATATCCTTAGCATGTACAAATGTAATATAAACCTGCAATAATATTATATATTTAGAAGACAATGTATTTTATATAAATAATATATTATGTTTACATATGTACCTAGTTGGTATTTTTCTTATATGGTGTATCTTGTGTTTTATATAGACTATATACTCGTCTCTCGTATCTCTTACATGAGGGGCAATGTACATGTTTTTACATGATTTCATCCATCTTTAATTTTAACATGTACATCGGTCAGACGTTAATAAACTATTGTTTGTCTGTCTGTTTGTCTGATCATGACTATCGATCTGTAACATGCCGCCTGAGAATCCGTTTATGTCATCATGAAAAAAAGCGATGGTTTATCTACAATATGTTGGTGGTATTGCATTGATAAAAAGGTGCTCACCCATCTGATAAATGAGCACTAAATGGCTGTATTAGATTCACGACTCTAGTGTCCCGAGTGTATAGGTCATGGAGCGCACGCAGTGCGTATATATAAATCGAACGGCAGGAGTAAACACCTAGGGAAACACTACGTTAAAAGAATAACCGGGCCAAAGTTGGCCTAAAAGACACCATTTGAAGTACATTTATAAATATATCACAGTATGTTAAATAAAATATACTTGTAGTAATAAAATGAGCATATATTCAGTAAAATTATCATTGAGACAATCTCCTAAGATTATACATTAGAAATACAGCATGAGCTAGATGATAGTGTGTAACATTTGAAATAAAAAGCCATTCCAGTTTCTGAAATGAATTTAGTGTGTTAAACATACAATTATATTGCATACATTTGTTAAAAATTGAACTTGGTATTTTTGAATAAAAATTATATTCAATTAGGAAGTGTATTTCATCTTCTATATTGTTGTCGTTGCATCTGATAATGGTGTTATCGGTCTGGGGCCGGTTGTTCGAAGCCCTGTTAAAGTTAACAGGCTGTTAAAGTGCTTAACGTCACGTTAAATGCTTGCCGTTAAGTTTATTGCGTTGCTCGAACGTCTGTTAACTTTAACGGGACGTTAACTAATGTATTGGTTATCTTTAGTTCAAGCAACGTAAATAAAGTTAACGTCCCGCTAACTAACGCCATGTTAAGGAGATAACGGCACGTTAAGTCCAACGGGACGTTAACTTTAACAGGCCTTCGAACAACCGTCCTCTTTCTATATTAATGGGGAGGTTTCCAAATCGTAATTAATGCACCTGTGCAGGTCTCACTTGAGATTCACTCCTGTGGGGAGCATACTCCTGACCTCTCATGACATATGTCTGGTCACTGTTACCCTATGGTTGATCGCGCTGTGAATCGAATACAGCCTATATATGATGAATGGGCATTAATTGTGCCCACGACGCTAGCGATTGGCAATATTCAGAGATCATGAAAGACTAGAATAGAAATATCCACATATCTGAAATTGACCCGAAAATGACGTAAGGAACCCAAATCGATAACGAAGACTGTGATACCGGTTTTCGGACGGTAAAATGAAACTGTCTTTCCGTTAGACAATTTGAAGAGAAATGCCATTCATGTGACGAATACCTGTATGACAGCATCCTCTACCTATCCACTGATGTGCCAAATCGTACACTACAACACGTGAGTAGGCTATACTTGAGATCATTAATACCCAAGATGTGTTGATAGAGAATGACAGATTAAATTGGAAAACAATCAACAGTATACTATTGGAGCTTACTTGGCGATCAGGATAATTGAACATGTTGGGTTGTTACTGTATCTATATCGACATCAGAGCAGTGTAAGTAGGCCTATTATATCATGGTTCGTCAAAACCAGAAGGCATGACTTTATTCGTAATGCCCTCTAATTTAGTTGAATTAATGTGTACTATTGAATTCATATCATCTGTGGGTGAGTACAGCACTCGTGGCCATGTGACCCGGAAGCGGCTGAACTCCGCAGCAAAAGTACAAAAATAAACCCCGGACGCCATTGCAAGAATCCATTCCATGGCTGCAGAGGCCGTATGCGCAGAGAAACCCTGAAAGGAAAATGATAATAATAATAATTAATAATAATAATAATAATAATAATAATTAATAATAATAACATCACAACAACAATAAAAACATATTTAAAAAAAATAAAATAATAATAATATTATTATTATTATTATTATAATAATATTACTACTACTACTAATAATAATAATAGCAATAACAATAATACTATTACTAATACAAATGACAATAATACAAATAATAATAATAATAGTAATACAATAATAATTTAAAAACTAAATTAAAAGAATACTGTGAAAAATGTGTTGCAAGCATGTCAATATTTGGGGATACTACTACTAATAATAATTATTCTTATTATTATTATTATTAGTAGTAGTAGTAGTAGTAGTAGTAGTAGTAGTAGTAGTAGTAGTAGTAGTAGTAGTAGTAATAGTAGTAGTAGTAGTAGTAATGATAATAATGTGAAAAATGAGTGAAAAGTGTATCAATATTGGGTAATAATTGATTAAATAGTTGTTTGAAGAAGACTTACTGCGTCTGTTGAGCGCCATTTTAATCGAAGTCCAGAATGTCCATCCGATTGTTGGGATGAAACTCTAGCTGCCACGATGACTATAATGGGGGGAAAAGTATTGTGTTGCTGCACAAACACTCATTTTGATATCAGTAATGCCAACGTGTTTGCTCATATTGTAACTATCCAACCAAGACCATTATTCTTTTTCCTTTATGTGCACACGTAAATACCATTTCATTTCATCCATATTTCTCTTCTCCTTTTGTACATACTATTCTCTCTTTCATGTTATATTATGTTATGGAAATGTATATGATGTCAATATTTCAGGAGCGTTTTTTTTTTCTCCCTAAGTTGGCATAACTTGTACCCAATCCATTTCTATTGTGAATAAAATATGTTTAAACTAAACTTCCAAAGCAGATGTATCAGCGTAATGAATCACGTAGTCGACGTCCCGGAAACAAACTATATGCGATGTATAAGCGTAAGGGAACAAGTGATCGACGTACCGGAAATAAGCGATATGAGAGTTACAAGGGTGATGATCAGCCGGAAGTGGTTGATCCAGGGTCTACGTCCTGGAATTTCCACGCCTCTGTAGGATAAGACGGTCTGGATCCCGAAATAGACGTTGATTCCCCCAAACGCTAAGAAGGCCCCCAACATGTGTACCACGAGGACGTTAGTCTCCTGAAAGACACACAACGTTTTAACCAGACCCGTGGACATCAAAGAGTAAAAAAAGAGCATGGCCGAACAGCCAATAGAGTATATCCTACCACTGTCATACTTTAACTTAATACTCAACAAAGTAACCCTCTACCTGCTGGGTTAAAGGCATAATATCACAGTTGATAGACCTGGATAATGGACAGACGAATTTCGATCTGAGACTAATTACGCTTG
>JAUTBR010041116.1:7778-20005 GCA_032361205.1 Pseudorimula midatlantica
ACTAATATCATGACTTGCATGCATATGTACTGCTAGTTGAACAAATGTAGTTCTTCCTATTACCAGAGACATTATATAAATAGTCTCTACTATTATATGACATGGTTGAATTGGGATGACAGCCTGAAACAAACTAGTATTTGAGAAAGTACTAAAAATTAACTTTCGTATACGATGGGAAGGATGTTGACAAGTTAACCACACAGCCAAGAACATTGATGATATACATATAGAATTCTACAATCTATCTGATCTCTTTAACTTCATTGAGGAACACTGCTGAGTTAAAGATCTGCGGACATATTCCACGTATTTACTGTTTGTGATACAAAGCCGGCACAGGAAATGCCGATGGCATATGTCCTTCTGTCTCCAAGGATACCACAGTGTGTGTTTAAATGCTAAAGAAGCAGCTTCTCATGGAACAATAGCAAGGCCTTAATACATATTGTTCAAATTAGCCACACATGCTAGGTTTGAAGTCAGATAGGGTCTCAAATTGATTATCAGGAAATCTGGCCAAAAGGTTTGTGCGTTGACAAATGTGTGGGAACTGAAGCTGTTTAATTGGTTGTGCATTACATAACATGTCTGGCATTTACAGCATATATCCTTGCTGGGATAAAACACCCAGGATATAAATCTGCTTGGATCGGACTGGTGTATGGCATCTTCTGGGTTACGCAAGTTTTCAACAAGAACGATCTTTTCAGAGAAAACAAAGATGGTATTGTTTCTGCTGCTATCCAATACTTTGTTCATATGAACTCTGAACTTTGGATACTAATTTGATGAAATTCTTTAAGCTTGTCTCCAATAATATATTTTTGATGATCTTATCATATTTACTTAAGATATCTTTGCTGAAATTCAGTATGTCTCATGTTGGAAGCCCCAAAGAGAAATCTACGGGATATATTGATACAATTCCTACACAAGGGATATAGGATATGTCAGTTGCACAAAATATTGAATTACTATCAGAAACGGATCACTTCCAATGTTAAACTGCTGCTAAGATAACAATAAATACATGATGCTATGCTAAACTGATGGTAATATTAAAATGATTACTAGTACATGATGCTATGTTAAACTGATGTTAAGATTACAATGAACACATGATGCTATGCTAAACTGATGGTAAGATTACAATGAACACATTATGCTATCCTAAACTGATTGTAATATTACAATGAATACATGATGCTATGCTAAACTGATGTTATGCTGTTATACAATGAACAGATGATGATATGTTAAATTGGTGGTAATATTACAATTAATACATAATGCTATGTTAAACAGATGGTAAGATTACAATGAACACATAATCATACACTAAACCAATGTTAAGATTACAATGAACACATGATGCTATGTTAAACTGATAGTAAGAAAACAATAAATAAATACTTACATCTCCAGGTGATGGCTCTAATATCTTCACTACTATTATATTGATGAAGTTACCTATAGATGGATGTTTATATGTATTTGTCACCTGAAACACACAACATTGAAATTCATATAAAAAAAACTAAAAAAGTAACATGTGAAAAAATAAAACATATATCAATATTGTTGATGATAAAATTTGTGGGATTTAACTAAATATGTGTATCATCAAAGAGCAACAGTAGTATTTGCACCATCAATCATCGAGCACCAGTCACATCTGCAATATCAAACAGTTGCACAATTTCTAGCAAATAAGATAACCAGGGAATAGTCGCAGATGTATGGAAATGCATTTCATTGCATGTACAAGACATTATTTTGCCTGTACTTTTAAGTAAGAATGTCTTGTGTTACTAGTTTTTCAGGACATTATTTAAGTACTATCTCTCTCTTTCTAGGTATCACGTATACTTCACCTTAAAACTGCCTGCATGCAAAACTGATAATATGTGTACCAGACATACTGGAGGGAAAACATGTAAACCATCAGGTTTGGAGTTATACCTCTGGGATATTCTACTGCTCCAACCTGCCCCTCCAACCCCCTACCCACTCTACCCACCCCTCTAACACTCCATACCCACTCCCAACACCCCCTACCCACTCTACCCACACTCCCAACACCCCCTACCCACTCTACCCACACTCCAACACCCCTACCCACTCTACCCACCCCTCCAACTCCTCCACCCATTTCCTATATTGGAAACAGGAAATATAATCAGAACCAAAACCAGACATCTTCTACAGATGCAAATATAGAAAGCACATTCTACATTCCCACCCCACTCCACCTCCCACTTGACAGAGAAGGTATCGCACCTGGTCTCCAGTTCCCAGACTTGTGTCTATGTCTCCCGCACTTTACCAGCATATTCCCATCCGGCCTCATGTTGCATAGTAACACGTTAACCTGTAGCCATTATCATAGATGTCGAAACTTCAACACATCTTTAAACAAAATCAAAATTCCTTGGCAGTAAGGTGGAGGTAACAAGTTGGCAGCCGTTCAGACGTTGAGCCCACTGACAAGAAGGTTGTTTATCCAAGCATTTCCATAAACACAAGTGAACATCACACCATGTTAGAAGTTATCATCTGAAGATAGGAAACTCCACGTTTTATAATGGCTTATTGTCTACAGTCCTGGCCACAATTGGGCACTTGTCTCGTCAAGTGACATGTTGGCAGGCCTACAAAACAAATTGTGATGTTTGGGTGCCGTCATGTAATACTAATCCAGCCGACAACTCCAGTAGCTACACTAAAGGAAAAGGACTAACTCATACACTACACTTACAGGTGTGCCTGGATAACA
The DNA here is from genome assembly GCA_032361205.1 of Pseudorimula midatlantica. Classification (NCBI taxonomy): domain Eukaryota; kingdom Metazoa; phylum Mollusca; class Gastropoda; order Lepetellida; family Lepetodrilidae; genus Pseudorimula; species Pseudorimula midatlantica. Next base: position 10,558 of record JAUTBR010041116.1, read on the forward strand.
CATCCTCTATGTACAGGCTTTATACAGTTAGAGAAGGACTCACTCATACACTACACTTACAGATGTGCGGGGTATGCACTTGCTACAACACTATACTTGACATGCACATTATTGTAAGATGCCTGAGACATACTTCCCACTTTAAGGCTAATTAACCTTCTCCCTGCTACACTAATCACAATTATTGCACACTAACCATCATTGAAGTATATCTGGTTAACCTCCAATCATTCACTAGCTATTGTAATTTAACCATATGTAAAACAGATCAGCGTTCAGCTATGTTGAGTTATTTTGTAGTGCAATGTTAATAAGACATATGTTCAGTACATGACAAATCTATTTCACCCACATACATTCAATCAAGCTAAAACCTGAAGCTGGAATTTGAATAAGTTTCAGTAATTTGTTTCCATCAATCTCCACAGAGCAATTTTTTGTTAAAAGACCACCATACTTTTGTATATACGATGATGATGGAGTGAATGTAAGCACCAAGAGGAAGAGATTCCAGAGTCAAGAGGAAGTGGTTCAGTGGCTAAGAGTAAGAGGAAGTAATTACAGAGTCAAGAGGAAATGGTTCCAGAGTCAAGAGGAAGTGGTTCCAGAGTCAAGAGGAAGTGGTTCAATAACTTAGAGTAAGAGGAAGTAATTAAAAAGCCAAGAAATGTGGTTCCAGGGCCAAGATGAAGTGGTTCCAGAGTTAATAGGAAGTGGTTCAATAGCTAAGAGAAAGAGAAAATTACAGAGCTAAGAAAGCTAAAGAAGAAGTAGTCCCAGGGTCAAGAGGAAGTGAAACAGGAAGTAACTACACAGCTAAGAGCCTAAAGAGGAAGTGGTTCCAGAGACAAGAGGAAGTAGTTCCGAAGAAGTAATCCCAGTTATGAGGAAGTGGTTTCACATCCAAAATGAAGTGGCTCCAGATTATTAGAGGATTAGTTCCATAGCTAAGAGGAAGTGGCTCAAGAGCTAAGAAGAAAAGAAGTAAGATGAAGAAATCTGAGAGCAAAGAAGAAAACATTCCCTAATCAAGGACCCAGCTTGTCTATGTACAAGGTGTTGGTCTTTGGCCTGTTGGTGGGCAAGCAGAGGATCTGATGTTTATACCTTGTCTCCCAGATACAATCAGACATCGTACATACAACGTACAGGGTGTGCGTGCGTGTGGCATCCTGAACCGTGTTGTAGTGTCTGTGTTGTAGTGTAATGTAACAACACAGGATCAGATGGAGGGGCAGAGACACGGAGCACACCAAACAAGCCTCTGTGTGATACCTGAGCTGCAACATGTTGAGTGTCTGATGAGAAAAACAGAATTCTCCGATACAGTAACACTATTTGTGAGCCTCATTAACTGGGCATGGCATGGAGGTCAGCTTGGAATCGGCTACAGATATCTATGCAATAAAGAACACGGTCTGACAAACTTAAATTCATTGAAGCTACCATACCGGTAATCAATATTCATATCCGTAGTCGACAATATTGCAAAGCTATAATAAAATTCAATATTAAAGCTATATTGGTTTAAATCAATCTTGCCAGTGTGCTGGTGTCATACTACGGTAGTTGTATGGATATTCAGCAAAACATTTAGTTTTAGTTTAAACATATTTTATTCACAAGATAAAATGATTGGGTACAAGTTATGCCAAATTAGGGAAATCATTTCACAAGTTTTATTCCACAGTTATTCACAAATATAACAATCATGGTGCAATAATGTCCTACCATATTGAAGCAGCTGTCTGTATATCTCAAGTAAATAGAAGCTAGGTACAGTTTTAACTACAACCACTGTCCAGGCAATGTATACAGGCTACGAATTGAGACATGAACTGTCATGTTGGTGTTGCCAGAACTACATCTGGAGTTACATGCATCTAGAGAATGTTCATAGAATATGTAAATATTTCACTAAACTGGTCAAAGTCTTTGTAATTACAAAAGTAGCTTTCTCACCCTGTACAGTTCAGCAGTGTATCATCCCCTACTTTCTCATCCTGTACAATGTATCATCCCCCATCTCCTTGCCATGGAAGTGAGAACAACTACCTGGCTGTACGTCCCAGAGCGCGACCTGTTTCTACTCCAAGGTGATAAACCAATATTTATATATTCCTCCCTGACATCTCTTGGAGAATGTTTTCATCCTCCGTTCCATGAAATCTACCTCTGTCAAAACAGCCAAAGGTGGTGCGATTGAGCCACAACAAGCCACAATTACCACGAGTCTTGGACCCAATAGTAATGATGTAGGAAATGGAGAAAAAAGAGGTCAGATCATTTAAACGGGAGTAAAAATATTTTTCTTGGCCTGAAACTTCTCTCAAACAAAATACAAGTGGCCTGTGGGAATGCAGAGGGGGATAGTTAGTGTTACAGAGTTGGGAGGGGGGAGATATTGCTCCCGATGTAACAATAATCTACACCACCTGTGCACGTAAGTATTTTTAACTTCCAAGGATGACAAGAAACATGTCCTGAAAGCATATATACATTGTCTTCCTGAATCATGTTTGACAATGCTCTGTCTCTCTGACATTGTCTCCCTGACATCTGCCTGAAGGAATGTTCTGTGACTTAAGGAATAATTTGTGACTGGAGAGATGGCAGAGAAATATTGTAGAGATATATATACCACCAAGTAATGCTAACAGCTTTAATATCACTAAGACATTATATTTTAGCCAATAGCATATCAGTGCACCAAGTAATAGAAACTTCTAATGTAATGCAGCTCTGATTTTACCAAGGTAAATGAACTATTGGCCAATATGTACTATATCACTGCACCAGGCTATATCACCTTCTGTGGTATCTCCAATAACACCACTGCAGACCAACTAATATGTGCAATATCTCCTATATCACTCAGGCATGGCAACTTGCAGGTAATATACTCTGTACACCTAGGGTTATAGTTTAGCTTGTGTTGTGGCTTTCAAGATTATTCCACTCAGATCTTGACAGGAGGAAACCTGACCATCCTAGAATGATAGCTGAGTTCAGACACCACACCCGTATCATGATCACATTGAAATGGCAAGGGGGTTCAAACTTGGGACCTTTGTCTCTGATGTTCAATGACCTACCACTGTGCCACCTTTGATAGTACCAGACTTCATAGTAGCTTGCGGGCAATATGTGCTGGCTTCACAGATTATTCCAACATGGGCAATATGTTGAGGTTCACTGAAAAATATGTCTCCAATCAATGGAAGGAAATATTGCTTTTATAACACTAATTGATTGATTTCAACATATTTTATTGACAAAAGTTCAAAAGGATTAGACAGAAGCGAAAACACTAATTATGGCAACATGGAATGAATATGCTCCATATCAAAGGCCGACAATCTAGATCTACAATACCAGTTCTAGCGACTTAGAAGAAATAATATTCCTCATATCAAAGGCAGACAATTTAGATCTACAATACCAGTTTTAGTGACTTAGAAGAAATAATATACTCCATATCAAAGCCAGACAATCTAGATCTACAATACCAGTTTTAGTGACTTAGAAGAAATACCATTCCCCTAATATCGCATGCAGACAAAATATGATATATCCAACTGTTAAGTGTTTTTGATCCAGCTGAGTTATGAATAACAACTGTATAGCTGCTCATCATGTCTTAATAACACCGCAGCCTCATCCTAGTTCTACAACCACAGCAAGGCAACTTCATCCGTACAATCATAACACAGCGCTGATAGTTAACACAGATGGCTAGCTCCTCTAGTGCATGTGTACTTACGATGACTTCCTCTGCTGCAATCTAATCTAATCCTATTCATGTAAAAAACACTTTTGTAAACTCTTTAAGGGCTATGGTAAGTTGAAATACATCCATCAGTCACACCTTGATGCACTGGTGTTATCCACGACTAGTAAAGTAATGACCAATTATTGTTTAATTATACTTACATGTGTCACCATTTACTATGCTGATACATGTACCTATAAGAGTGGGGATCTATATTATAACACTAGCCTGCTAGCCCAGGCTATTTCTCCCAATGCTAAAAGTATCCTAAAGGTTAGTAGGAATTAATAATATATGTTATACTATTCGAGCTAAAAGTTATATAAATAGACATAAAATATGTGACCGCTCACTTTTGATATGATATACCAATATTAAATATAACTAGCTATAAAGATAGGGATTTCATGTTTTTATTTTATGTCTCACATAACTTAAAAAATTGATAATTTTATACCTTGCTTTATTCAAAGAACATTCAAAACGGTTTGATTTAATGAGGTTTCTTGATATAAAAAACCCCACATAACAGTACAGATTTGAAAAGATTAAATACCCTTAAAAATAACAATAGAGACCTTTGGATATGGCTTACTTATACGTGTCATGCTGATCATAGAATAATGAAAATCGATGAATGTGTTAACCCTTGTTAAATAACCATGAATTTGAAAGTGCTTTAATAGTTAGATGCAATTCTGGTTGTCATTGGATCCTATAGATTAATATATACATGTATGTTGCCTACAGGAATCCATTAGATTCCTGCTGTGTTTGAATCAGAAGATTACCAACACATATTTCTTAATACTTCCAAATGACAAACCAACGGTAAAACCGTCTTAAATGTGAAATGGATGTACCAAGGCAGTGACACCATAATCCATCCAAAAAATGTTATTTTACATTCTAAGAACGGCAATACATTGTTCATGCTATTATATCATTAATCTCAGCAGAAATCCCTCTTATTATGTTTGAGCGAGTTTATTCATAATGGGAGATAGGTATACCCCATTGCCTAAATACATGGTTAATTGATTGTACAGTCTCACAATTTCAAGCAAAATGAACTAATGGAAGTATAAAGCCATCTGGAAATTTGGCCAATGCTGCAACTGAGGTACTTATATTTCAGAGATTTAAATTGAGCATAGTTTGATTTTATCTAAACATGTTTTATTCAGCAGAAATTCAGAATAGGATTGAAAAAACGTACAAGTACCGTATTCTGATCTAAGGAATTAAGCCTATTAGAACTCCATCATGTGTAAAACATGTGGTAAAGCCTGTATATATTCCACCCAACACTTCTAGGTCAATGACCTTGGTAAACAAAATTGGGATCAAAGCCAATAATCACAATGAATTAATAATACAAGATGAGACGTTTTTCTTATGGAAACTGAGTTTAGATGAAGAATGGAGATGAAGGATGATGAATTGCAGTGACGAAGTTCTCCTGGCTCATACACCGGCTTGAAGACAACCTGCTCATCATCTACACACTGGTGGTCTTTGGTCTGCATCTAGCTGTCAACCATTGGCTGTGGTCTGTATCTAGCTGTCAACCATTGGCTGTGGTCTATATCTAGCTGTCAACCATTGGCTGTGGTCTGTATCTAGCTGTCAACCATTGGTTGTCTGTATCTATCTGTCAACCATTGGTTGTGGTCTGTATCTAGCTGTCAACCATTGGTTGTTGTCTGTATCTAGCTGTCAACCATTGGTTGTGGTCTGTATCTAGCTGTCAACCATTGGTTGTGGTCTGTATCTAGCTGTCAAGCATTGGTTGTTGTCTGTATCTAGCTGTCAACCATTGGTTGTGGTCTTATCAGCCTTGCTGCATGGAGTTCATGTGACTACAATGTATCAGATAATTTACTAGTATGTCCTGTACATGATACCAAAGCATAAGACAGGCGATATGAAGGAAGCGCCAGTGGAACAACCAATGTGATAACCGAATGTAACACTGCGGGTGTATATCAGGCTCCAGACTTCACAAACTCTTCTCTAACACTGATACTATTAGATCATGACCCAGTCAGTGTCTGGTCGAAGAAGCATGGCACAAGGCTATTCATATTAATTTAGAAAGGATATTAGTTAAGATAATAGCGAAGTGACTCTTCTTCTAGGTCTGGGTCACCGTAACATCAATCAGGTCATGAAGACATTGGCTCTGACCAAAATACAACAAGTATTTTAAATTCCTACCATGGAACAGTGCCATGAAGCAGTGCCACATACATTACAGACATTGCTCATCTTGTTCTGAGGAAATTACCTGTCACAACATATACTTGTCATAAATATGAGAAAAACAAATTTCAACAATCTTTTGGGCAACTATTACTGTATTACCGTGCTCCTATTGGTCTCAGCCAGAAGGGTTACACATATGTAGGCCAAGTCAGACGAGTCGTTGGATTCATATAATTATAGACGACTCTTGCCCTGAGGTTATACAAACACTGGTTTTAGTATGAGTACAAACAATAAATTGTGCATCAACTTCAGTGAATCTTCAGTCATTATGTAAAAAGATATTCTCAGACCAACATAAAAAGGTGTTTTCAGACTGAGAAACTGCTTCCTAGACAGAAATATGTTCTTGGATGACATATGAACCAACAACCAATTAATTAGCCTGTGTGTGACAGCAGAACCATCTCAACCAGAAATATCAAGCCCTGTGATAAACATAGCTTTGATAAGCATATGAATAGCATAATATAGCTAGTCTCATTTCATCAGGGTCATGAGAAAAAAGAACACTTGTGAAGAACATCTCAAATGAGTTTTACAGGAGAATATTCCTGTGCACAGATCTGCAGACGGAATGGCAGTGGTAGGGTTACCCAGATATCTGTGGTCTGGGCAGCACTGATTGGAACAAGATGTAAGGGGAGACAATCAATCTCTGACCAGCTGTTTTCCAAATGCATACCAGACAATAGAGGGCAGACAGTTCATAATGGAAAACGACCTTGCCAAGGTCACAACATTGTTGACATAGGAGGGTCTTTTTCCACAGTAAAGGACACCAGATGTAAATCAGTATTATCAAAACAATTGCTCCTTCTCCTCACTGGAATATGTGTGCATGTCTGGCATTTCTACTTGTTTTGTTTCTCAATTGTAGATCAACCTAGTACATTTGAGTCTGCTCCAGACTGCTAAACAGATCTATCGCTCTCAATCTATCCTCCATGGTTTACAAGCACATTGACAGTTTTCAGTCTCACATGACAGTTTTCAGTCTCACATGGCAGTTCTCAGTCTACCCTCTGTGGGTAAGGATGTGACAGCTCTCAATCTCACATGACAGTTTTCACGCATTATAGCTCTTAATCTAATCACATGACAGCTATTGTTCTATCCTCCATGACAAGCACATGACAGTTCTCAATCTATTCTCTGTGGTACACACAGCACATGACAGCCTATCCTCTGTGGTAGGCACATGACAGCTCTTAGTCTATCCTCCACGGTAGGCTACAGATGTGCTAGCTCTCAGTCTATCATAGTAAGCACATGACAATTCATCTATCCGCCATGGTAGAGATGCACTCTGTCTATCATATTAAGCACATGACAGTTCTTAGTCTATCCGCCATGGTAGAGATGCTCTCAGTCTATGATAGTAAGCACATGACAGTTCTCAGTCAGGTACAAATGGAGTGCTGTTAACTCCACCAGTATTGTTGTTGAAGACATAAGAAAATAGAAAGATCCCATTTATCAAGTAGAGCTTTTTCTGTAGGAGATTGATGGATGCCTTGCTGTAGCCTACTTTCCTACTTAGGGTCAGACAATGAGGAAAACATCGACCTCAGAAAGTTGGCACAGAAAACTGCCATAGTACAGTATCACGCCACCCTCAGACCACGTACATCATCATGCCACACTCACACCACAACATTATGTTACACTGTCACACCATAGATACACACCACAGACCACTCTCACAACACAACAGCATGCCACAACCATCACACTATTATTATCAGACCAAATTATCATGCCACCATTACACCACCTATACCGTCACAATACAATCACATCATATACCAATACACTAAAGCACATCACACTGCTCAGATATATAGTTCACCAGATGTAACAAATACACCACACATTATCAACACCACTAATGGTACATTCAGCATATCATCTGACACCACAACTGTACATTACTATAACACATGAAGCAAATTAACACCTAACCACTAACCACATGAAATAGACAAATACTTAACCACTAACCACTGATGCATGAAGCAAATCAACACCTAACCACTATACTAACCACTGATACATGAAGTAGACAAATACTTAATCACTAACCACTGATGCATGAAGCAAATTAATACCTAACCACTGAATACATGAAGAAAATTAACACCTACCCACTATAACCACTAGTACTTCATGTTCAGGAAGCTTGAGTTTCGTTAATATAACTCTCTCCATACTGGAGGCAACTGGAGATGCCCAAAAGAGCAGTGCCTTTGTCTATCCTAGCATGGAGATGGTTAACCTTCTTCCTGCTGCTGTCAACCTGAGAAGCCTGAGTAATGACCATCTCTCAGCAGACTCCATGTAGCAGTGTTCCAATCTAGCTAAATACCTCAAGTATATGTGTTTTTAAGCCAGTAAAATATTTCTTATGTAAGGAAAACTGCCATTCAGATGGTTACATGGCACATTCAAGGAAGACCATGCTTCGTATTATAGAGATACATGTCAGGTACATGAGGGTAATGAGAAAAGCATTACAGAGAGAGACAGGCTAAGTTCCACGAGAGTTAGATGGGTGGATCATTTACCATTGCCATGATAGTCATACAGACTGGGGTACAAGATGTGGACAGCTACCATTGCCATCAGAGTCATAGAGACACACTGGGGTACAAGAAAGTGGGACGTGGACACCTACCATTGCCATGAGGGTCATGACGTAGTGCAGAAGGTCCTCCTTATGGTACTCCTGCATTGACTTGTCTACAACCACCAGCGTCTCCACGAACCTCTTCAGCGACGCCGAGCGCTTCCGTCGCTTGTGGTACACAGTATTATTGTCACTATTTACACTATAGGATGATAATGAATATGACGAGGGTGAAGAGTATCTCCGTATAGTCTTCTGTTTTAATCGGTGGTGTTTATAATTTTCTGAAAAATAATGGAAAAAATATGAAAGAAACTATCCAAAGAGAGTTGGGATTCTGAGAAAGTCATGACAGGATTTTGTCATTCATATTAATTTCATAGATAATATTTGTGGAAGAAGGGTTTTGGAATTAGGGTTTAGACTGCTTTCAATATAGTTCTATAGATGAAGGTAATTCATCTGGGTTGCATTCAAAGACACAGGGGCTTGGAAAGGGTTTCAATAGGCGTATGAACCGTACATGGGACCTGGAACCAGTTTAGCTAAGCGGCTTACTCAGCCCTGTGCTGATTGAATGCATCCCTGGTCTGTAGTGCTTTTTGTAATGTCAGCCAATCCAAATGTACTTATATTACTTAACTTTTATGCGTACCTGAATACCCAACGACTGAAATTTGCTGAATAACGTGAAGAACCTGCTACGTTAGTATTATATATATATATATCTGACTCTTCATACTCTTATGATTGCTACAGCTTTTAATTGAATACATGAC
>JAUTBR010041117.1:0-12074 GCA_032361205.1 Pseudorimula midatlantica
GCGATGGCAAGGTAGCACGTGTACCCCAGATATTTAATTAATATAAGTTATACTAGATAGTTGTAATTTTGTTCATATAAAAACAGAACAACCTCTAAAACAAGCATTCCAGGAAACCTCTTTGTGTCTTCAACCACGAAAAATTCGCACCTCGGAAATTTGTCGGGTCTACGGTATATGTCTATCCAGATAAAATGTTTTGTTTTTATGTCACGTCAAGTGCCATTAAACTATTAAGAGTTACTTGTATTAATAATGTTTAAAGCGACACTAATCAGGTGTTTAAGAAGATGATCCACTCTACTATCACGTGTAATACTCGTGTGTGTATGTGTGTGTGTGTGTGTGTGTGTATGTGTGTGTATGTGTGTGTGTGTGTGTATGTGTATATATGTGTGTGTGCGTGTGTGTGTGTGTGTGTGTGTATAGCCTGTCCTCTATTATGCACTGATACTCCAGTAATATACAAGTGTAACTGGACCCATGTATGTTTTTAGTCACCTATATCGCTATACGATAAAACCATTCCGTTATTAGTGCATTCTGTGTATGTCACATGTGTTTGTATACAGCTATATGCATGACCACATGTATTATATACATATGTGTTTGTATACAGCCATATACATGACCACATGTACTCTATGCATATGTAGATAATTATATATACATGTAGAAACAGAAAGTATCTGCTAAGCATTGCCGTTATTGATACTGTACATCAATCAACACAATTAGTCCCATATGCCAAGTCCATAAGACACACTATTAGCAGAAGACTAGTTGAATGAATATTAACAAAATATAGCTTTATATGGGTTATTCCGTTAGAAACTAGCAATGTTTAATACTGCATACAGTAACTTTTACATGAAAGAATGGTATGTTTCTGCTGATATTTCATTGAAAGACTTCATTACAATGCTAGTGTGTCAGTATTGATATACCTGTGGATTTCGTTAAAATGTTAATAGTATCTATAGTTGCATTGCCAAAGATGATGTACATTGCATTGAGTGCAGAACCAGCAAAACGCCCGTCATCATCATTGTCAATGTTGTATTATTTTGAATATTTATAAGATGGAGATTACAGGTTCCTTATTTCGTTTAATTTTCACAAAATAGTTTAGACTACCTGTGGTTGTTGATTATTTTCTATATTCCGAATCTTGGGTATTTTGTATTTAAGAATAGTCGTTAGCTTAGGATGTTCATGATGGTATATTCATTTGAATGAAATGCAAACATCGTACGTGAATAAATATTTTATTCGTTGCAAAATACGAGATACATTGAAAATATCACACTTATGTACATGGACAAAATTAACTTTATTCAATCACTTCACAATTGTTTGTCCAATGTCCTCATTCATATAGAGTGAATTCAACCGCATCTATTCCTCAATTCATATACGCTGAATATACGTTCTCGTTCATAGATATTCATATAGATTGATAGCAATCGTTCGCTTAGTTCATCCTGAGGAACATCACACATTTAAAGGACGGGCAGTACATTTAGGAATACGAGTACTCGTCCAACAGTAGCCAGTTCGTGTGTCAGTATCTGTTGAGTACAGACTCACTGGGTTTTAGTCAAGTAACACAGCACAGGTAGACGTGGCGTCACTATCTGTTCAGTACATAGTGTCCGGGTTGTACACGACGTAGGTGGAGGTAGTTGCAGACGTACGTCCTCTGCTTCTAAGACTTTCCATGGCGTCCTCAGCCAACCCAACTCTTCCCTGGGAATCGTCCAGGTCTTGCTTCACCTTCCTGTATCTTGTCATGTTCATTGCGGCCAGGTTCTCCTGAAATCAAACACGTATGTACATAACTATTTTATCTTACATTATGTCTTACTAAATTCCAATAGCCGTCATAACACTTTCATAAATTAGCTATTTAAAAAGGTCAGTAGATGATGACAATATAAATTATAACAAGTGGTCCCGAGTTCTTCAACAAAAACAAGCAATAAAGTGCTTTAATTATGAATTAAATATATGTTTTGTGTGATGCTTACAGCTTCATCAGCCTGGGACTTGTAGAGCTTCATCTGAGCGCTCTGCTTCTCAATGATGTCCTGCATCCTCTCTATGGTCTTCTTGTTCTCCTCGAGCATGTAGGTCATCTCCTTTGCTCGGCGTTCCTGGTGGCGGAAGTTCTTGGTTGTATCCCCGTGGCGCATCTGCTCCTTGGCGAGTTCATCCTCCAGCTCACGGACCTGACCAGCAATAATAACAGAGCATTAGGTAAGGACATGATATTGGTATTTACGTGCTCAGTATAAGTGCGATATGTACCAATAGGCCTACTATCCTAGTATATGCTGAATAGGTGATTTAATTCTAGTACACCGTATCCAATAATCATTATGTAGATTTACCGAGTGAAAGCAGTGTTCGGAGGTGCGTAAATGCTCCTATTAATAGATCTAAGGACAATATCATTATTTAGAATGGAGTGTCTTCAGTTCCGACCATCAATGATTGAAGAACGAGAACAGCCTACATGAGCGTTCTGAAAAGGACGTTTCTTTGACTAGGCTAATTAGTTACTTCATCTTAGTACCATCTTAACTTGTCTTACCATCTTAGCCTTAGTGATCTCCAGAGATAAAGCCTTGGCAGATGCAGACTCCAGGCTATGCTCAGCTTCTGTCAATTTGGCCAACAAGCGACGCCTGGAAAGACAAAAGATTGCATGATTGCATGTACTATTAGTACTATATTGTGAAATACCGAACTAATTGTGACCTTATACCGTAGCTGAATTACGTAAGGTATGCTATGTACGTGTGAAGTTATACTGACTTGATGTCCTCGAGTTCCTCCACTCTGACGCTGCCCTCGGTCTCGTACTTGGCTCTCCACTGCAGCATCTCCTGGTTGGCCTTGGACAGTAGTCTCTGTAGATTGGCCTGGGACTCCTGTTCCTCCATCAGCTGGTCGCGCGCACCGCTCAGGTCAGTAACAAGGTTCCTCATCTCAGTCGCCATTCGTTGGCGTACCTGCAATTTAAAGTAGAGAGGACGTTGCGATCATGTACAATGTAAATGAGATGATGTTGCTAATATAGGTATAGCTTCACTAATGTATCCATCACCTAGCTTGGCACATAACTGCGTTCATGTCATATTCCAATGATATATTGTTTTAGTGGGAATTTGGTGTGTGTTAAGATGTTAATACACTTTTACCAAGATAGCTAGCATGGGATAGCCATTAAAATGTCATTAAAACTTGCCAAGGAAAATGACACCATTGACGTGATAGAAATAATAGCAAAATCTCAATAATAGAAAGATAAAGAGTAGTTCTTGGGCATTATCAGTGATGATAATATGTTTTCTCTCACTAGAATAAAGGGTGTTGAAGACATATATTTGAACTCACTCTCTGTTCGTCATCGAAAGAACGCTTGACCTCTTCTAATAGAATATTCAGAGAAGACTTTTCCTTGTTGAGTTTCACAATTCTGTGTTCACCCTCTTCCACTTGACGGGAAAGATCAGAACACTCAGCCAACAGCTTATTTTTCTCCATATTCAAGTTGCTGATCTGGTTTGAACTTTCCTCGAGCTGGGCATTAAGCTCATTCAATTGTGTCTGCATCTGCCTCGATACCACATCGGAACAACCCTGAAACAGACATGATGCACAAACAAGTGAAATATGATACTTTCTGATATTTTCGGGTTTGGCATCGGTCATCAAATATAAGACTCCACGGCTTGCACTTGTTATATATATATATAAATTGTAATGTGTGAACTATTAACAGTGCGTAAGATACTCACTCCCTTCTTCATTGTGCTCTGATCAGCCTGGAGATCCTCAACCTCAGCCTTCAGTTGACTCTTCTCCTTCTCCAGTCTAAGCAACACAGGAAGTAACAAATATAGCATGTCATAAGTTATGTACTTTATAGTCCTGAATCTAGACGTCTGTGGCATCATATGCATTCAGCTCGTATCCAGATGAGCGCTAGTAGTGTGATAATGGAGACGATGCAACTTTGTCTAAGTACTTTATAAGTGTATACATAATAGTTCTATTAACATATATAACTTAGGTTATTTAACAAGTGCATACATAATATTTCTATTGATATTAAATTATTATACTGTAATATTCATACACTGGATTCAATATTAGTCATGTTGGTAAATCTTCCAACTTGAATAATACTCTGAATGTATCACATACATTAGAGCATGCCAGGCATGAGCTGAAAGGCATTGACGGCATTACTTTCAAAAGAGATGAAGGATACATTCTATTCGAAATGATATTTTAACATTGGTAATTATTCCTTCAATAAATGTAGATGAATCTCATAAAGGATTAGATGGTCCTCACCTGGCCTTGACCTTCTGCAGCTGTTCCATCTGCTCGTTCATCTCGTTGATGGCGTCCTTCTGCTTCTTCCTGAGAGCGGCCACCTGAGTCTCCTGAGTGGAGCAAGCCTCCGCCATTTCCTGTTTCAACTTCTGGATCTCCATGTCGCGTTTCTTCAGCGTATCGGTCTGAAGTAACAAAAGTTGCTTTTAGACTCTGATTCTGACATTATTGTCATGCATCTAGGTTTGTGAATATCATTCCTGGGGATGCAAGGTTCCGTCCAATTCAAAATGCTATCAGATGGTTATAAATGCATTTAAATAGGGCTAGAGTTTTAAGGCATGACTGCAATTATATGTATCTTGAGTTGATGAACCATGCTAGTTATATCATAACATATATATGTTGGTATTTTCAAGTAATAAGCGTATTGAGCAATTCCTAGAGTTGATGAACCATGGTAGTTATATCAAAGCATAGTTTGGTGTTTCTAGTAATACACTGTAACTATATTATGCCATTCCTAGAGTTGATGAACCATGGTAGTTGAATCATAGCATAGTTTGGTGTTTCTAGTAATACACTGTAACTATATTGTGCCATTCCTAGAGTTGATAAACTGTGGTAGCTGTGTCTAAGCTTATACTGCACTCAGGGAATAAATAAATTACCTGTTCGTATCTGATGATTTATGGTAGTTAAGTCTAATCATATACGTGTATTGTTACATTCAGGATGTCTCACCTGTGACGTGATGGTGCTGGCTGAATCTTCAAGGCGCTGGGACAGTTCCTGGACCTCTGCGGCAAACTGATTCCTCTGTTTCTCCACCTAGAACATTGATTCTATACGGTTATTCATCCCAGTTCACACCACACTGTTATACATATACACAATATGAAGGTAGTATTAACTAATGCAGCTGAACTATATGTTATTCCGATATACCTTCATTACCATTTATTCATGAAAGTAAATTGATGTTACCAGATATTGTAACAGTAAATTGGATATCATATTATGATAAAATGGATATTAAAGCAATTTTAAAATCGGATCTAACAATACCTTTGATCTTGTCTGTCTCTCAGACTCCAACATTTCTTGGCATTCATCGAGGTTGTTCTGGAACATATGCATACATAGTACATATTAGCAACGCTTTGAATTGAAAATAGAGTTTATATGTAAAATTGCGTGAGTTGGTATTATTCATGCTATTAAATATTCATATTGACTTCAACTGCCTTCTGTATTTTAAATATTGTTACTGACATTCTACTTTTTCTCTAAGTGACATAGTTGTTGTATTGTATAACATTATTATTTAACTTGTATCATAGTTCAATGCATGTAATACCTGCAACTCCTTATTCTTCTTCTGCAACATTATTGCTTGACTTTCCGCTTCTTCTAGTTGAGACATCAGACCGGCAATTTCTTTCTCCTTCCTGAAATTGTACATCAATAATTAATTTGCTAAGTATCTGTTAAGGTTTCCAGTAAGTCGTCCATTTTCCTGTAAATCAAAATCCGATTCCCTCATATATTATCAGGAATTTGTTTCTCAAAAAAATAAAATCTTTCTAAATAGTTATATATTTACAAATATTTATTGAAACCTACTTCTTGATGGATTCCTCGAGAGTTGTCTTGGTGCACTCAAGATCATCGCAAGTGGTCAGGGCTGCCTTGAGGTCTATCTCCAGCTTCCTCTTGGCTTTCTCGACTTCACTTCGGATCCTCTTTTCGTTTTCCAATGCGTCTTCAAGCTAAATGTATTAATATCGATTTTACCAACTCGTTTACTAAATACAGGAATAAATAACCACTCAGTGTAGATCCTCTCTATATATTTTTTTAATTTGCATTTTCAAATGTTTCATGATTTAGATCCCTCTCCATGCTGAAGGCAACCGGAGATGCTCTAAAGAGCAGAGGCTGTGACTAATTCAGCAGGCAGAATGTTAACAGAGAACGGAACTGTCACCAACCTCGACAACTGCAGCTTCTAGTTTCTGTCTCAGTTTGTTGAGGTTTGCGGTCTTATCCTCCTCCGTCTGCAGACTAGCCTGGGTCTTGTGTAGGTTGTCTTCCAGATCCTTCTTGGCTTTTGTTAACTTTGTCAGTGATTCTTCAAGTTGTGTCATCTCATCAGTAAGTGTCCTGATTTGGCCGTCCTTCGTCTTTAGATCACGCTCGTTCTGTGAACAAAACATCATCTCATTGGTAATGGTTTCTAGAATAGTCCTACAAATAAATCAAGTAAAACACGTCAGTACCAACCGGTGCTCTTGTGGTTGTTTAAGCAAGCAGTACTATGGGTGATTAGGCTTTCTCCCTGCTGTAAACTACCAATTCAATCAAATGTTATGTTACAGTTGTTGCCATATGCAATAAGAATACTGATTTTAACACTAATTGTATATAATTCTAGTACCTTAGTAACTGTGGATTCTAGTTGTTCGACATTAGTTTTCAAAGTAGTTATTTCAGTCTCTAACTTGGTCTGTTTTTCTACGAGTTGAGTATTAATCGCCTCCTCCTCCACCAGACGGTCATCCAGTTCCTTTAACTGCTGTGCAGTTTCCACTTTCTCTTTGAAAAGTTGTTCAATACGTTCTTCATGTTCATCGATGGTGTCTTGTTGAATCTGTACTTGCACAGATAAATTACTCTTGGCTTCCATTAGGACAACGCTCTGTTCTTCCAGCTCCTTACATCTTTGGCTGACCTTAGAAAGTTCATCCTTTTGCTTCTCCATGGCCTGTTCCTTGATCTTCATGTCATCTTCAGCGGCAGCAACGCTCAGAAGAGGCTTGACCTTGGTGTAGAATCTCCACCAAGCCCAGTTCCTCATCCCCAGCCACTTACGGATGTTCTTCTGGATCATCTCAAGAGCAGTTCTCTTGTCGTGAAGTTTCTGCTTAAAACTGCGCATCAGGTAGCCTCGGATGTGAGCTTGGAAGAGAGATACAACCACAGACAGACGCTCGTCACGGATCTCCTCAAGGTAACCCAGGACACCGGCCTTGAAGAAGACCTTGGTATTTCCCAGACGGTATTCGTCATTCTCAAGTTCTAGAGCTTCGAGAATCTTGCCTGAGACGACTTTGCCTTCCTGGAATCCTTCTGGGATGGCATTTGGAGCCAGGATTGAGTATCTGAAAAAGTACTGAATGATAACTCCTAGCATCTACACACACTAATGTAATTAGACACGCCAGAATCGATCTAGCACCGATTAAACATACATGTAATTATGATTGTCAATATGTTCACAATACATTTATTATCAAAGAAAGAAACTTGCATAGCTCGCATAGATTAAGTTAGTATGAAATAATCCTTCTAGTACAGTATAACATTGGGTGCAAGGATTGAGTACATGTTTGCATAGTAAAGAGCAATGTGTTTTAAATTGAATAACTGTTGCTATCAGTATTACCAAAGACATATCTATTGTTTAAATACAAATTAATCATGCAGTTCTATAAGTAGAAGATTAATTTACTATATGTTGTCGGTAACATTTACGTTCACCTGTTTTATATTATCTAAAATGGGTACTGTGCTAATTAATTAGTTCAGATTAACATTGAAATATCTAATAACACTTATTTAGGAATTAGTTATTACCTCTGTTTGAATTCCGAGTAAATGATTCTGCTAGGGAAGCCCTTCCTGCAGATACGGATTCCTTCCAGTACACCGTTACACTGCAGCTGGTGGAGCACGAGGGCGGCATCAATCACACCTTTCAAAAGATACATAATATATCACATCGATTGCAGAAGACATGGACTGATTGGTACATACACCACGAATCTATCGGATCTTAGAGAGTGCGTGGGGCTTGAAATCTAACACCGTATATCTGGAATCATAGGTAATGAAGGTACTACTAATAGCACTTAGCCATTTCAAATGTTTTCGCGTTTAGGTAATGACTACACATAGATTACAATTATAACGTATCTTACAAGATTGAATTCCATCATGATAGCTTACCTGGAGATTTAGTCTCGTTGGGGATGATACAACGCACGAAGTGGGGATGTGTGCAGTAAAGGTTCTTCATCAGCTTGTTCAGAGACTCCTACAAATAGATATTCGCATTAGTTGGGTTTATTTTAACGGGTTAGTAATTCGTCATTTTAGCTCATGTCTCTTAATCAACTAGTGTTACGCCGATTATATATAAGTCACTATATTTAGGACGTGCATCTACTTCATAGCAAAATGAAGTAAGTCTACATCATGTAGGTAATTCTACACTTGCGAAGACTTTGACATTGGAATAGAGTGTGGTAACCTCCGTGATATCTCGTGCATTAATAGGTCGTATTTAGTTGCTTATTTGTTACGACGAAAACGTTGTGTATGCGCTGCGCTCTCTACCACTGGGTGACATGGGAAGTTGATAAACAGATGGTACCCTGTGAACAGAAGAGATGGTCTGGAAGGCGGAACTCTTCTTCTTCTTCTTTCCTCCGGCTGCAGCATCGCCTTCTGTGAAGAATATGATGGAGAATGTCCTTGAGAAGACGTGCATTGAAGAGTATAATACGTACTGTGCATGCTCTAAATCTATTAACGCATTGCTATAGACTATATTAAATGCTGATTTGTAGTGAAATTCGACTAACCTGGAGCAGCGGCGAAGAGGGTAGCAACCAAAGGTTCCTTGGATTCTGTCATCAGATCCACGATCGTCTGGTTGATGGGATCCTTGTTCTTCTCCAGCCAGCCACCGATGTTGTAGGGAACAGTTCCAGCGTAGTGCTTCAGGGCGAAGTCGCCATGTTCTCCTCCCTTCATGGATTTGGCGGGTTTTAGGAAGTTTGGAGATTTTCCCATGTGATTCTGGGTAAGCTTGTCCTTGAAGGTCTTGTCAGAGGCCTTGGGGAACATGCACTCTTCTTCAAGAATGGACATAATACCTAAAGGCTGTGAACATAGAGATGATATTATTAATGCTATGCGAATATGTAATTTTAAATATATAATTTAATCAATTTATCTAACATATTATTCATCTCTAAATATGAACAGGCTGGCATTAGAAAATCATAACTTGCATGCATTTAGTGTTAGCATGATGATATTTTACTAGTTTCGTGTTTCTTTGCATTATACGAGAATGTGTATCTATGTCTGCTTGCTTTGAAATAGTTTAATGCCCCACCTTCTCAATCAACTCAATGCAGGCTTCCAAGTCCATTCCGAAGTCAATGAACGTCCACTCAATGCCTTCCTTCTTGTACTCTTCCTGTTCCAGCACGAACATGTGGTGGTTGAAGAACTGCTGTAGACGTTCATTGGTGTAGTTGATGCACAACTGCTCGAAGCTGTTGAACTGGAAGAAAAATTAACATTTGCATAATGTCCTTGTATAATCACCAATGATTTGTCTTTATTTAAATGGGGAGATGAAACCTATTATTTTCCTCAGAAGAAATGTGATAAACATACTAGGTCGGAATGCTGACTTACGTCGAAAATCTCAAAGCCAGCAATATCCAGCACACCAATATAGAACTGCCTTGGCTTCTTGGTGTCCAGACTGTGGTTGACTCTCTTTACCAGCCACATGAAGACACGATCGTACAAGGATTTGGCCAGGGCGGCAACTGAATACAGAACTTGGGCCTTTGTACGTCCTTGTGTGACGTAATCCATAGCGACCTTGATCTTGGGTTTACACAAGGCCTTGATGAAGTCGCCGTTGTTGACACCCAGAAGGAAAGCCACTTTCTCAGCCTCAGCAATGCCGTCAGGCTCGGCCTGCTCGCCCTTCTGCTTGAACTTCATCTCACCCATGTGGAGGATGGAACCGGTGCACTTGAAACAACTTGATCTCTCATCGTCTGTGAAGCCCAGGACATCGAAAGCAGCCTGAAAATGGTTAACGTAACTGTAACAGTAACAGATAAGGCTGACACAGTTGCGGATTCAATTTTCGATAATGTAAAATATATAAAATAAAGAATGTTAACACTTCAATTTGGAGTTTGTCTATACATACAAAGGTATCTTTCATTTCCTCGATATCGTTGATACCGTTGACTGTTAGCACGCCCTGGTTGATGAAGGAATAGAGACCTGCATCTGGACTGGCTACGATCTTTTCTGAAAGACAAAATAATACATATATTTGTACAGTAACTTCACTTTTGTAGGTATCAGCAGTATTCATTTATGATATTTTATGCATAAGTATCTATTAAATATTACCAATTCCTATACATCTTATGACAGGCTCCGATAGTATTAGAAGTTTCAAAGCAAATCATTATTCGAAATATTCTAACAACTGTGAATGATTGTAGTGTTTTTACCTTGCATGCCTTCAATAGCGCCTGATAGCAGCTGGTAGAAGATGTGGTAGTTCCTCTCCACTGGCTGTTGGTACGTCACACGGGACTTCTCCAGCAAATCTGTACAAAATTATAGTACTTTTATTTGTATTATTAGTAGTATTATATTACTATTAGTATTATTATTAGTATTATGATTAGTGTTGTTGTTGTCGTCGTTGTTGTTGTTGTTGTTGTAGTTATTTCTATTATGTTTATTATTTTATTATGCAATATTCATAGAAGATCTTTTCCACCTCATACAAGCAATATCAATATAATCAGATTTGAAGGCGATTATTTTAAAACATAGCATTCATTATTTACATACAACGCAATAAACTTTGCGACGTTAGTCATTTATTTATACTCCAATACAAATTATCAAAGGTAGTATATACATACAGGTCTCAATATCAGCTCCGGCAATCTTTCCAGATGATGCGAAGTGGATTCTGACGAACTTTCCCTGTTGACAGTATGGTAAAGGATATGAAAACACAATCCTACTCAATGATTTCCAACAAGTATTATAGTTGTCAAATTGATACCAATTGTATACTACATTATTCTATACTACATCACGTAAGTCATAGCATCAAAATGTATCAGTTAAGGCGCGTGTTATACATCTTGTATCTGTATTTGCTCCTTGTTTTGCTGAAACGTATCCTTTATGGAGCTACTGATAGGAGGAAGTAAGGAATTCGCATATTAATTTTCTAAATAACCTAGTATAAGTGTAATTGTAGCATGTAACATCAAATACATTTTCAATGATTTAATGCTTCAAAGATTAACAAGAACTCACGAATCTGGAGGAGTTGTTGTTACGGGATGTCTTGGCGTTACCATAGGCCTCCAGAACAGGGTTAGCCTGGATGATTTGATCCTCTAGGGAACCCTGAAAAGACACATGTATGCCATCACATAATGTAACGTCATATTCAGATATGATGCACTGCGAAAATCTTACGTTTTGGTAAAACAACTTATTGCTCATTTCAATACTAAGCACATGTTAGGAAAACGGTCCACTGTGATGTGTTAAGATTCGCTCTGAGCAACATACAACACTGTAACAACAGTTATTCTGATCAACACTGTAGCAACAGTTACTCTGATCAACACTGTAACAACAGTTACCTTCTTCTCCTGCTCGTCGTCGTCTTTGCCGGTGGAGGCAGCGGCGGCGACTACGGCGAAGTAGGCGATGACCTTCTTGGTGTTCTCTGTCTTACCGGCTCCAGACTCGCCACTGTATTCCATTAATATACAGAACCAATATTTATTATTGTTGTTATTATTATTATTATTATTATTATTATTATTATTATTATTATTATTATTATTATTATTATTATT
>JAUTBR010041339.1:0-12065 GCA_032361205.1 Pseudorimula midatlantica
CTTTAACAGTAAACGTGTGATTTGACAGCCTCTTGGTACTAGCCACCCCCCTTTCAAAAATCCTGGATCCGCCACTGGTATATGGTCAGGTGAAGTACCCACTATATTAAAAGTATCTTGTCATCAGCAGGGAAGGTTAGAGGAACCTAGAACTAATGCATTTCTCTATATCATAATTGCGAAATTAGATGGCTATATTGGAAATTGGAATATTTATAGACTAGCGGTTGTACTTTCATTTTATTTCAGAAATCACAAAATAACAATGAATATAGAAATGATAATGACACAGCAACCCGCATTTTGGCGGACAGTTGAAAAGTTCATTGATAGTGCATGTATCCTTTGTCCACATCGGACTAAATATCCGTCAAGCGTGTGCGGGTAGTTCATGTCTGCGTATTTGTATTATTTATGGTTGTCGGGATGTTCTATCACCGTTCTATGTTGTGTGGATAATGATTGTAATAATTCAATTACTAATATAAACAAATTTTAAATAGTCTCCCTGAAACATGTCATTAGCTCCTGAAACATGTCATTAGTACCTTTAACCCTAGCAAATGCGTGCTTGCAAATTGACCACTTCATCAGCATTCTTATAAACGTAATATTGAAGCAGAAAAGACTAGGCCTATACGTATTATTACTTATACATGTATTCTTATCAGGAAGACGATGACCTGTTAGTATAGGCTTTGTGGGGGATGTTTTTTTAGGCTATAGTAGTAGTTTACAAACACCACTGACTTTCCTTTACAATTTGATAATTATGCGTGGGCTTTGGCTTATTATTTCATTACTCTCGGACAGAGATCGCCTGGAGAGTGTTTCTTTATTTTCTAGAGTATATCGTGCATGTTTTCCGAATAATTAGAGACGTCTTCAATTAAGAAGTACAAATAGAAATAGCTTTTCGTAAACATCCGATTGCTCCGACTACTTTTCATTAGGCCGTCTGCCACTGATGTGACTGGCATATGAATTTGGCAATCAATAGTTTCTGCATGGCCAACATGCAGGGTCGTGTTAGTTCAAGGCTGGGGGACGGACATTCACATGTATCTGAATGCACGGTTGCTGGATGTCTGTAATAAACGTCAAAGATGGAACACAAGCAAGCACAGTGTTGCCTTTAAAACGACTGTATTGTACCACAAGATAACAAAAGCAATCCGTGGCATTCGTACAATAAAACTTTTACTTATATCGCAGATTGGCTGTTTGCATGCAATCTGTTTGAGTGTCATCGTCCTACTATCTGGAACTTGTATATGTTTTCTTACTAAACATTGTCAACTGCGTGTATGGTACATAATATGTCCGTGTTGAATATGTCAGCAATGTGCCGACGAAACATTGTACTTAATTAAGACTACTAATATTTAAAATACATAGACATTCTATTTGATATATATTTTAAAAAGAAATAATAGAACTGTATAGCAATTTTGTTTCTGTATATTAAATATATTGACGTTCTCGTTTTCTATTTGTCCAAAGAACAGTGGATTCTATATAGATATTTAATTTAAGCCAGAGATGAGACTGTGAGAATGTTAAAGCATGACACGCACATAAGTACACATGTACATTATAACATACGTAGCGCGTTGTATACTGCAGTCTAGTGACTGATTCTTACAACCATCTCGGTAGCCTTTTGGTGCAAATAGACCAAGTAGTGCAACTTGATTGCTTCAAACAACCAGCTAGATAGTGCAGATGGACCGAAGATAACTGTGATTTTATAATTATACCTCCGAGTGGGATATTGATAAAATAGTCCGGGATATAGTGCTGTCCATTCTATTTATACAAGCAGGAAGGATAGGCCTACATGGCTGTGCCAGAGTTGTCATCTTTCAGTTCTTGTAGCATAGGCTATATATGTTGTCACACTACATGCCTACATCTCCGTCCTATTGGAATGGCAACATTAAATATACATGCCATATGTTATAGGGATTCGAAAATACCGTATTTAACGTATCTAGATATATCTGTCCATTGGTTTATATTAAGTTTCCATCAGTAATTATTTAGTCTTGTCTGTATGCATGTGAACAAAATGAACCGCGTATGTATATGTATGTTCTTTCTAAATGTACACCACGATGACGCAAAGGAAAAGTAAACTGGAGTATAGGGCCTACACAGCCAATGACGATCTATTACAGTTCCACAGTATAAAGGAGGTATTTTCTTCCTTCCGCCCACATTCTTGTAGCATCTATTTTCATCTCCGCCTGTTCTACCTCCAGTGTCGATAATGCTCATAACTTACGAGAAAACGTCTTTCCTTCGAGAAGGAAATGTAGAAATGTCCGGATACTGTTCGTAAAAAAAAAATCACAGTCACATATAAATTGTTTTACATGCCTTTATTGCACAACGACATGTACACATGTATATAATAGACAGATCTAATTGTGTGGTAGTCAGCAGGTCTTGTATCCTGCCGACGTATACTGACAGACATACATGATAATACACATGGACTAGCATGGACTGGCAACCACAACCTAGAACATTGGACAGGGGCTAGAAGCTACAGCAGTGCAGCATGGTGCAGCGCATTGATATGACCGATAACCATTTGTGCTGCCACCTGGTGGCCAGTATAACTCGTGGGACAAACAACATTTCTACAGCTCAAGTAAAAACAAATGGAGAAGAAACAACCTACGGAAACAGCATGTATTTCTATGTGTGAAAATAATATTTGCATCAAGTACTTTTCAGCAAAAGTTGAGTTTTTTCTTAGGTTATCAAGGCATAGAGTTGACAAATATGCATATAACATTCCAGTCCGTGAAACATTTAATCTAAATTAAAAGTAAATCTCTGGCTTGTTTCCCTAATCTCCAACTTGCTGCCATCATGTGAACTGCACAATTTTGAATAATAAAATAACCAATCAAAGAGCATCCTTGATGAAATATACACTCCTCATTCCTTGAATGGTTGAATATATAGTGTGTTGTACTAGACCAATTATCCAGATAACACAGACCAAGTAGCTTCATATAATGCACAGTAAAAAGCATTAACAGGACTTGGCAATAAGCTATCCAGTTGGCAAATGACACGAAAGGTCAACTACACAAGCACCCTCACAGGTTCTCCTTAGATCTTAATGCTGGGCTGGCAAGCAGAGGAAACAAGCCAAGATTGTTAAACACTAGTTGATGAAGATACAGTGAATACTATGTATTGCATTAACCTGCAGACAAAAGCAATGCCATAGTGAACGTGAGAAATGATCGTTTTCTTTGGTAAAAAGTGGATTACAGAATATATTATCCTGCATTCCAAAAAGCTGCACACCAGTCATAACAATGAGCAATGAGTTAAATGTGTTTTCCTTTAGTTTTACACACAAGTTTGATGCTAAACTACATTGCTAATGAATATAGTGTAATGTTAGACATTTTGATAAGAAAAATTGAAGTCTTTAACCCTCTCCTTGCTGGATTAGACACAGTGAGTGAGTGAATATGGAGTTTAACGTCGCTGCGGGAATCTTTCACCCATTTGCGACGATTAGACACAGGCACTACTCTTTAGGGCATCTCTGGTTGCCTCCAGCATGGAGAGGGTTAATCTAAATTCTGTTTATCAAAATTTCTTACTCAAAATATTTTATTTCCAATGACAAAACATTATCTTAGTTTAAGGATTCCAATATTAAAGGATACATTTTTACATACCGGTATACTGGTATTAGCAAAATCAAGTGTAAATTAAATCTGTCATGGTCAAGTGGTTATAAATAGCACACATGGTTCTATGCCGAGGATTGGTCATACCATACTAAGCAAAGGGAGGAAATCGTAATCTGCGATCAAATTTGAAAATGCTTGGATCTGCATAACACAAAATTCGCACTACACAATGGAAACAGACTTGGTCATGTTACAGTAAGACAGAAATGGGAGACGTTCAATATTGTGTAGATGTGTTAGAAAACAAATGAGCACCAATAATAAGCTAGCCCTTGCTTGTTACAAAATATACATTTAGCAAGCAGTTTCACTGTACAACAGTTTTGAACATGCCAGGAAACATGTGGACAGACTATCATATCTAATAGTGCCAACAATAAAATAATGACAACAATCTTACAAAACTGCATCTAAACAAAGCCATTACGGCCGGTATACAAACAATAGAAGTTCTGTGTACAATCATAACCATGATATTTGATCAACTGCTGGGGGAGGGGAACATACTAGTACATGCTTGGCAACATAAAAACTACTAAGTTGAAATAACTTTTAGTCTCTGGCAATAACTATTGACGGTACTATCACTGCATCAGCATAAGCATGCTTGTCCAAAAAGAACAAGCCATATCATTATTTGATTGTTGCTGGAAAAGATCAATACTAAACAGAGCAAGTTAATCCATAAATAGCTACAGAATTTGTGCTAGGAGGTATCATAGACAGGCTAAGAAGTTTTGATTGGCCACTTCCAAGATAAACCTTAAGTGTGACTAGTTTTAAACATTTTGGCAAGTTTTATATCTTGATCAATACTCAATGAAACAATAAAACCAACCTTTGTCCTAAACTAAGTAATTAAAGTTTATGTTTATGATATTTTTATGAGTGAAATTGATGCTAATCAGACTGTTAGCATAGTTAAAGAAATAAGCCTTTACCCTAAAACCATACCAAAATGATTTCCCATTCTTCTATCCACAAGTGTTCCCTTAATAAATAGTTCACTGAGTATAGTTTTTAATATCAACTGATGATGAATCACGCCAATGTTGGGCAAGTAAATTTCTGGATAATAAATGCACATATCACAATGACACAGGAGTCAAACAATGAATAGAAGTAGCAGTGCTCAATAGAATTTAACTTTGTGCACCATGGAACAATCAAGAGCGAAACATACGATGAAGCAACATAAAATCCAAACATGACTGGTGACGGATGTGTATTAAAAGTTACAAAGAGTGTGTGGGGTGTTATTGTTCTGGGGGGTGGGGGAGGGAGGTCTGGGCTTGTAACCTTAGTAATTGAATACACCTGGGTGTGCTGGGATGTCTACAACAAGTAACATTTGCATGCTCAATTCAGAAGAGTCTAACTACAGTAGTTACCAGTTTCGACAACAAAGCCTTTTCAAAATGGCCGACATGCACCGTGCCATAGTTTGGGCATTTCAGGAAACGCAAGGATGATCAATTATAGCCATCCCAAAGTAGACCGTGTCCTGATTGTACTCGTCAGTCATGTTTAATCAAATCGAAAAACAAATGTGGAGACAAAAGCGACCACATAATCTTTGTATATCCATATTCATATAAAATGCAATGTTTACAGTCACAGGTCGTTGCAAGGTCAGATAACTGAAACACAACCAGGGACTGGAACACTTTAGGTCATGATGTGGACTCATGGAATGCTAAATTTTAGAAGCATATCTAAAACGTTTTCTTACCTATGACTGACTGCATTGGATGAATCTTTCTAAGGTAATATTTATCATAAATGTCTTAAAAATACATTTGATTGCTAACATGACCACAGTCATTGGATGGTTCATGTAATAGAGGCATCCAATGATTACAGACACTGGTCTTTAAATCAAGTAAACATTATAAGAATAGAGAAAGGTGACAAATTGATGGACAACAGTTGAATAAACAAGTTATGCTAGTTACCTCCCTTGGACATGTTAGCTATTTTCCAGACAGAATGGCTGTTTGGACTGTTAGTTATTCAGGTTATAAATAGATTTACAGTTTCATGGTCATGGTCGCAATCGTGAATGAAAACAAATTCATTTACAGTGCAAAATTAATTCTATTTTTGGCAAATTACCATAAAAGGGAGACTTTTAACATGATTTAAGTACAAAATATGCATTTGGTCCATCTACATTCAAAATAATTAAATTTGTTCAGTTTACAACAATACGTATATATGTATATACACAAGGAAACAAGCAAGTAAACAGTTTGACATTTAACAATTCAAAACAAATACAGAAACACACCCTTTTCCAACTGCAGAAAATACGAAAGACGCAACTTTACACGATTGATCTTGTCACTACAGCACAGGTAAAACAAAATGTTTAATATGGATAGAATGCAATCAATACTGACTTGAAACCAACATTGACAAATAGGAGTTTTAGTCTCCATTGAACTTCTGGATGTTGTTTCAGGGCATATGCTACCATCTGAATGATTGTAAGTTTATGGTGTCTTACGTAATTATCTCTCATAAATAGTACACTGCAAATTACGTAGCTATTTGACATTAAATTATATCCAGCAATTATGATTTACTCTCTAACCTGATGTACTAATCTTTTCCCTTGACTAAATTATGATTGGAATAAATCCAGTTTCTAATAAATGTTTTCAAATAAATTGCCAAAAATGCATTCTTATCCAATTAATGTTAGCAAGTGAATTATTGTTTTATGTCATAGCGAGAATCTTTCACCTATATATATATAATGATTAATATTTAATTAAAATGTAAGTGCATCTATATGTCCTGTTGACGATAATAATGTAGACAAGGATGAGAGACATAAGGAGTCGTTACTACCATAAAACATTGGTGCAGTCTTCGACTAACTCGGCTAACAAACATAACAGATCAGTGCAGAGTTGCCCAAGCATATGCAGCATTAAACAGGAAGACATTTGGAATAAATATGCATTTGTGAACCTTGGTAAAATATATATATCTGCAATAAGCACAGAAAATGGACAGCACAATAACCGTACAGATTATGTACACAAATAACAGCAACATTCACTTTGAGATTTCGTCAAGAGACAGACACAACAAAGAAGACAGAGATATCTATACCCCACAGTTTTTGCAAGTACAGAATAGGTATAATCCTTTTGAAAATAAATTCTTGAAAATAGCAAATATACCAAGGTTATATAATAACATGCTAAAATAAACTACATGTATTTTCAAGTCCTGATCATAAAAGTGGAAATTGCCAGAGCTATGAATTATTCTCAAAATTCAACTGTAGCTTCCATATAAAATCTGCATGCTAAATTTGATTTGATTTAATTTATTTATTGCTCATCGTTCTTCTCAGAATCTTATCCATACACGATGATTAAATATCTACACTCAACTACAGATTGATAATACGGTAGTTTGTGTGTCGACACGACAACTACTGCCCCAATGACTCCCATTCCAGTCCATGGTTGGAGAATAAGAAAATAAAGGATAAACATATAAAATATGTCAAAATATTACTTGAGGTATATTATGTTCACTAATGCCAGTTTTGTAAGTTACCATGGTTACACCACTCTAAAGCAGTGGCATGTAATCATGATAGAAATACATACTGAAATCTTTGATCATGTCAATAAATATTGTAGAGTAATCATCCATTTTACATTTTGGAGCACGGCCCTACCAAACAATAGTGTTGTCTATCACATCTGTCGTAATAAATACAACCCATGAATAGACTGTGCAAAAATCAGCATGGACTGCCATCTGATTCACAAACAAGGCAGGGTTAGAAGTTGCCACTGGCCCCCCCCGATTCATTTCCCCTAATGTTAAAGGTACGCTAAAGGCTAGTAGAAATTTTATTTGTACGATTATTCGGGTGAGTACGTTTTAAAGTTAATTTCCATCCCTTACACGAGCACTACCTTCAGCTGTACAAGCCACACCCCCGGGGGTAACGATATCTTACACAGCAACACCCAACAACACTACATGACGTCGCAACATACACAAGACTTGCCGCATTTGATAAAGGGTGTGTTTTCCCATGTTCATTGTTTGGATGAAAAATAGATAGATCATCGTTTCCTTAAAGAAATACTGAGATTCAATGAACTCTAAAGTGAGACTAGAAACAAGATATATATATGTATATACGACATCCAGTCAGGGTTACAGCATATTTCATCTGAAATGGCAACAAGAATTATTGCAAATGCATTCAAAGATAATATATATGTATGTATATATAATATGTATATATAATTTATATATTTGTCACAAATATTGGCCGATCATGATATTGTTAATGAAAAAAATGGTTGATGATTAAATTTATCACAACGATTTTCGCCCTAAAACATGTAATGAGGCCTTTCCATCCGGATGACATCACCGGACACTATCGACTTTGAATATAAAGGTTGCGTAGTTCAGTTTGGCAATCATCGTGACACTATGGTGCATTATTGAATGCCTACAGTGAATACAATGGATAGAAAACATCTCCTTGCTACACACTACCAGCTACATTTCATGTGGAGTAGGAAAATATCATACATTTCTCAAGTCTTGACAGGAAGTGTAGTCAATGCCAGATGTGAAAAGCACTAAATATTTTAATATAAAATGATGCTCATCACATGTTGCTGCCATCAAAATGGCCAAAAATGAAGCCCCTTTTGTCTTAATCGTTTTTTTGTTGTTGACAAAGATGACACCAAACCGAACGACGTATGAAAATACCCTGTAAACTACCACATTTGCTGTGTTCGTAAATGTCAAGACATCGATCATCTCCCTCTAAACTGATACTGTTTCCACGATGGATTCCTTGATGATCTCCCCAAACGTGTTGCTGCTCTTCTTCTCCGGGCCGGACGCGGTGCAGTGGTCGTGGTGGTCGTCCTGCAGACTGTTGTCATTGGAGTCCTGCAAGGAATCGGCAGAAAGCCGCACAGACGACGAGTTCCCACTGCTAGTGGAGGTGCACCTGTCGTGGACCGAGCCCACGGAAGAGTTGTCCTCGCCGGAGGAGCCCAAAGCACTGTCGTACGCGAAACTCGAGTCCATGGTTGCTCGTTGCTCGTTAAACTCGGGGTACGAGGGTTCGGTGAGGTTGGGGGACTGGCCGAGGACGGCGGACTGGGAGCTGTCCGAGTCCAAGCTGAAGTCGGTGTAGATGTTGCCCGTGACCACGCCGTTGCCCGTCTCCTGCCGGTCCATGTGGGAGTAGATGAGCGGACACTTCTCCGCCAGCTGGTCTCGCGTTGTGGTTGTCATGGTAGCGTAGGTGGATACTTTGGGAGCGGGCTTCGCCTGCCCTGCTGGTTTCTTAACGGATTCACAGTGGCCTTGAGACTGCTGCGCTTGCTGCCACTCGCTCCTGGCAGCCAAGTTCTGTCTGGCAGAGGGGTGCAGCGGATTCAACATGCCCGATATCGGCTGAAGGTCCATGTACTTCTGCTGCGTGTCCCCTCCTTTGGGACTGAAAGTTCTGCTTTTCACCGCGGAGCACAACTCGGAGTTCGTTCCCTCGTCCACGGTGCGAATGGCGGTGAGATTTTGGTATGACTTGGGGTACTCGGCGCCCTCCACTGAATTGTCACTGGAGCACTCACTGGCCTCCGAGTAGGAGCTGTCCTCGTGCTTGTTGTAGTGAAAGAAGTTTGTGGTGTTTTCCGCGTGGTATGCATCCTCGTCGCTGTCATTGAACAGCATGACACGGGGCAGGTGATTCCCGTTGCTGTTTGCATGTTGCTGTTGTTGTTGTTGCTGCGGCTGCGGCTGAGGTTGCTGGTGATGCTGGATTAGGATAGGGGTGGTGAACGTCTGTTGCGTTAACAGCGACCGCTGCTGTGCATACCTCATTTCATGCATCATAGCATTACACACCTCGGTGTTCATGCAGTCGCGACAACTGCCTTTCTCATTGCTGTTGAAATGACACAGGTCGACCTGCTCCTCAAAGGACACGCGGCCGACACCCGACCGTTCTTTATCACAGTTTGGTTTAATGGTGTCCTTCTTCTCCATCTCTATCCGCATGAGTGTGTGGATGAAGTGAGTCCGGACGCGCACAGGGTTGAACTCGATCCTGCCCGACACGTTCCCGCAGCCGTCCTTGCTGCACCCGCACGGGAAGGACAGCCGGTCCACCTGACACTTGATCCCCGCCACGCTGCACGAACACTTCTCGGGGTCGCAGAACACCTTGCAGTCGCACCCGCACACCTCCCTCGACACCCGGATGTCGCGACACTCGTCCTTCTCCAGGTTCTCTATCTTCTTCACGCCGGACGTCCGGAGCATGTTCCGCCGCTGCCGGATCGGAACGGGCTGCAGGAAGTAATAGTCGTCGTATTCGCTGTCGGACTCGCTGTCCGACGACACGTCGCCGTCCTCCATAGTCACAGTGTTTAACAAGGGACTGGGATACAGCTTTCCTTGTCGCCGCTGCTCAGCGAGTATCATTCGGTGGATTTTCTTTTGTTCTTTGGCATATTCTTTTAGAGTGAATGACTCGTTAAACTTGTGCTTGTTGGCCATTCCTAAAATAAATTGAAAACAAACATTAATAGAATCACAGATATGCAAAACATCAGAAATCCACTACCATGATACATTTATTTAAATTGGGGTTTAGAGCCACTTTCAAGATTATTTCACATAATATACTGTATACAACAGCTCGTCAATTTAGGCAAACTCGCATATGCGAAACATCAGAAACCTGCTACCATCATACATTTAAAAAAAACGTAAATTGGGGTTTAGGGCAATTTTTTTTAATCTTTCACTTGTATATCACTGCTTGTCAGTTTAGGGAAGGAGGAAACTCACAACATCTGTAGTGCTGAATGTTGCCGTAAACCTGAACAACAAATTATCTAAACATGTTAACGAACTCCCCACTAAAATTGATGTTTATTCTTGTCGCTATTTAATCGTTTATCAATCATAATCATTCGAGCCTTCCATGGAGATGATCTGTCTGATGAGACTAGGACGACATCAAAAGACGAGCGTCGTTCAGAGCGGCCGGTACGTACACAGAGTCCAGATCAATACTGATCCCCCCGTTGGCGCGGTCAGCCTACTCGGCCGATCAGCTGCTCATTGATTACGACTTACCCAGAGTGGAGCCTCCTTCACTGGGCACACAGTTGAAGCCCTGTGTCCGTGGGAAGTAGAACACTGTGACACCCTCGAACCCCACACTCTTCTTCTTAGTCCGCTTCCCTGGGTCTGTACAGAAAGGACACAGAATTAACACCAACAAAAAAAAATGTTCCACAGAATTACGTAATCAGTTAAAAGCATGTTATCACACAGTTGTGCTCTGGCAAAGTTTTACCTAAAAATACATCTATTTGTCTTCACAAGTGCTTTATACAACCAGCTACTTATTCATTGTGTCCCATGAGTTATCAATATTTTAATATTTATTAATTTGGGATGAGAAACAATAACGGAGGTATTCAACGTAGTAGTTCTTTTTGTCCCTTTCTCATTCGTTGAGTTATTCCCCTTAGTTTATTATTATTATATAATTAAAAAATTAAAACTGATCACAGGAAAAACATTGCAATGGCACCTACCCTACACGGATACAAAGCAATTATATGTACCAGTATGTATGTATTTTTAAACATTTGTAGCTAAGATCACGCAAAACAATCTGTGCTTATGCCTGTAATACCAACAGCAAATTCCATATTATTCAGTGCTAAAGTACCAAGGCTGCATGTTGTTGATAAGCTGACGTGAATGTCTAGCCTTATTTGTGGGGAGGGAGTTCAATTGATCTTGACCATCATTACCATAATTGGCTAATTATTGTGAGACCCCGAGTATCACGAGAGACTAACTGTGTGAGAGTACGGCTATACATTATGTGATGCAAGATTCATAGCAGTAGAAATAGTATTACTTGTGTCGTTGCGATATCCTGCACACAAGTCAATGCAATTTAGCTGTTGACATACTGAACTAACGGGGATGGCAGGAGTGAGTTAATTATTGTATTACGTCACAGCGGGAATCTTTCACCCATACGTGACAATGTATGGCAAGAGCAAAACTCACGAGAACAAAAACCATTACTGAATCGAGTATCACTAAAAGTTCAAGTAGATTCTGTGTGATCATGGAGAGTAAATTTCAGTGACCTAAATATAGGGTTCACGATAAATATTTTAACATGAAGTTGGTTGGTTGGTTGATTTGGGGTTTAAAGTCACTTTCTAGAATCTTTCACTAATGTACTGCTTGACTAGTCTGGATTTCCACCAGTTTTTATAGTGCTAGTTCACT
>JAUTBR010042005.1:0-12053 GCA_032361205.1 Pseudorimula midatlantica
GAGAGAGAGAGAGAGGGGGGGGGGGGGGAGAGAGAGGTGAGATAATCTAAATTGTTATTATTATTATTATTATTTATAATAAAATTATTATTAATAGTCTTTTTTTATTTTTATTGTTGTTGTTTCTATTATTGTTGTTGTTATTATTATTATGTTAATTATTATCCAAATGTATGCATAGATAGTGAGCATTTCACTTCGCAATCGAGGAGCTCCAACACAATATTAACAAGTTAAATTATTAATTGATGTGTGGATGATTTACCGTAATTTTCACGTTTTCATATACATGTATTTCACACAAGGTACAACGTAAGTTAGTGCCTTTAAATGGGACTAGTAGATCGAGTTTCAAATACGACAACAGATAATTAAATAGGCAGGCCCAATTAAAATTATATTGGTCGATTGGTAATTTTGTCCATATGTTCATTACGATATATTCGACAGCATTTAGTCATTAACCATACGAAAACAGTACCTAACATTAATTAATTAGTGTGTTCCTAATTAATTAATCAAATAAATACATAACTTGATTAGGGAGATATTATTTATTTATTTAAAATAATAATAATACAATTTACTCTATTTCGCCTTGAAATCTAGCTTGAATGGATTTTGCCAACAATGCCTGTGGATATCTGGGATCACCAAAGGCTATTATTAACTACTTCGACAGGAGAAAATTGATTTGCTCCGTCATGATCAGCACAGTGTACAAACACGCACGGGCACCTGCGGATCCGAGAGAAAACGGGACCTGTTATGTCGCGTCGCCTTGACGACAACCAATCGGCTCGAGTTAATTCAAACCTCGTGACGAGCAGTGACCAATCAACACTCGGTATTTTGAACGTAGTACATTTCTTTGTCCCATGTATTGACCAACAGAATTCTACTATCTTACTACAGCTGAAAACTTTACTACGGGGATTCGTCTACTTCTAAATGGGCATCAGACGTGATTACATTTACTCAGTTTTGACGTAACTGGACATAATTAGCTGCAGTGACAATCGTGGCGATTTGCGCAAGCTTTCATTCAACTTGTATGGAAAATATTCACGGATTGATCAAAGAGAGCGCAACAACACACGGCGACTCTCGACAACCCACGATTTCGTACATGCTTCTCTGTGAGCTTTTGAAAATGGATCTGTACAACCACAGCGACCCCGATCCACTGTCAGTGTTGGATATCATGGACGACAGGAACGACCTCGACAGCCTGTTCATGAATTCCGACAGACAGGATTGCGTGTTGGACCCAAAACTCGAACCCGGACTTCCCGATCTCGAAGCAATGGACACCGGCGTTTCAAATTCGGACGCATTTGGAGACGTTGACTGGCTGCAGGGACTCCAAAATGCAGCGATAACTCAGCTGCATCAACTCAGCGAAGCCGAAAACACGGACCCAAATTTGCTAGTTAACCCGCAGACTGTCATCCCCGTGCATTTGATGCCGAACTTGCACACCCAAGTCCGAGATGCGATGTTGACGCAAAATCTCAACAGCATCAACGTGATCGTTTCCTCGGCGCCGTCGTTGGTGACCGAGTCGTTGAGGTCGCCTAACATCGCAGTCGCTTCCGATAACGGATACGCAATGACGGGTCAGAGTTTAAACAAAAACTTGATGTCGCCTTCCGAAAGTTCCCCGGTGCTTGTCGGACATCTGCAGAATCTCATTCGTCCCGTCGGACGTTCCCACATAACTGTCAACCTCTCCGCTCCCGGGGTCGGGATTTCTTCCCCCAGCAAGAAAGACATTACCGATAAAACGGGAGAGAAACCGTTCCCCAAGCCAGTGTTTTCGTACAGTTGTCTGATCGCGCTGGCTTTGAAAAACAGTCCAAACGGCAGCCTACCCGTCAGTGAAATTTACAACTTTATGACGTGAGTATAAATAAGTCTAGACGTTTGTATTTAAATATGCTGACTGATTTGTCACTTCTGCGAAGTTCATCAGTTAATGCGGCTAATCACCATTTGTATACACATACGAGTCTAAATCCATTATATTGCCCTGCTGTCCGGGGGCCTACTGTAATAACCTGATAACACCATCTGTTGTGTTAACCACTTGTTACATAATCGTAATTACCCCCCCTGCGGTTGTTACATAAAGGGTTATTGTACATCTGACACTTTCCATAGTAAGTGATAATTCCATCAAGTTAAATTTGTGTACAGTAATACACTATGCACAACATTAATATAATTGTGTTTTATTTTTAAAAAACTGTTGATTATAATTATTGCAGACTAAACAAAAATGAAATCTTTTGTACTGAAATCTTTTATGAAAAACCACTCAACCAGAACGAGGAACCATACTGTGTAGCACCTGTCACATTCACCTGTTCCCATTCACCTGCTACCTGAGGGGTGCTACAAATACAGAAGTCAAATTAGCTTGATTGTCATTAAGATCATAAACAAGGTTACAATGTAATGTTAAGTAGTCGTCATGAATTACAAATAAGTCTAGACTAATTTATTATTAATTGTAATGTCATACAGTAAATAAAAAAGTTTGCAATGAATCATGTGAGAATAATTCTAAAATTAATATTTTAAATATTTTTTTAATGCATGTACCGTCTGCATATCTAAATTTATCATATTAATCATTCTATCTGCTGATAGTGAAATGGTGAATCATCAAGCATAAACATGTTTTAGCTTGAAATGCATGTATGCATTGCCATTGAATATTCAGTCATAACAAATACAGGTATACTGGTACATGGTGTATATTTATGATATTGCTCTGCAGCTGTTAACTCTCTCCATGCTGAACAGCTGCTGAAGGCAACCAGAGGTGCCCGCTAAAGAGTAGTGCATGTGCTAAATCCAACAGGGAGAGGGTTAATATGTTTAGTCACAGACATTATGATAAATTGTAAATGCAGCGGATGCAACTGGGACATACTTTTGGACGAAATTTGCGATTAAACTTGAATTATTGATAATTGACAACCATTGTGAACACTTCAAGACTTGTAAAGTACATGTAATAAGTAATTACTAGTGGTTTGATTAGATACACATCCTTTTTTCGCATTTACTGGTCATTGCATGTGCTATTGTGAGTATAAATTTATCAGTAGATCTACTGGGTATTTGGGTTTTAAAGTCATTGGTCAAAGACAGACATAAATCATGTTTTATATTCTAAGATATTTTATGCAAAGATTACTGCTGATCACTGCTCTCTTATTTAAAAACTTTTAGGGAGCAAGTTTTTACTTGTTGTGGTTGGTGTTTTATTTATAGCAAAGTGGGGAAAACCCAGGATTGTGTAACATGTGTTAACTGCATGTGTACTAAAAATCATTAAATTATTAGTAGGTTGTAAACCAGGACTCGCAAAGTATCAATATCACTCATAAAATGTTGCTGAATACTATTTAACTTTTAAAATAGAAATATTGCAATTTATGAGTACATTGAGCTACAAAATATATTTTGTTTAACCCTCTCCAACCGGAGATGCCTTAAAGAGCTCTACCCTTGTAACTAATCCAGCAGGTAGAGGGTTAGGTTATTAATATAATAACCTGGGTATCGTTTCTCGAAGCTCTCATATCTACTATGAAACCATAAGGACTCTCGTAGCCATCTCTAATACATGGGGATCGTGCACTTACGAGAGCGCTATGGTCTCATAGTGGATATGAGAGCTTCGAGAAGTTCCCACTCGCCCTGCAGATCCATTTCTCCTAATGTTAAAGGTATCCTACCATGCAGGCAAGTACAAATTTCGTGTTTTGTTATTTATATCATTTTTCAGGCAAGTACATGCTTTTGTCATTTATTTCAATGTGGTAAAAATTGTGTTTTTGTTTTTTTTTATATAGGGAAAATTTCCCGTACTTCAAAACGGCGCCAGATGGTTGGAAGGTATGTATAGTACTACACCGCTGCTATAAATAACTGTTCAGTCATGTCAATGTACAACTCGCAAGGCATCTTTCAGTTTATGGAATTTATTATGTATTATTTTTACCTCAATGTTGAATTGTTTAGTTGTCATTGTTGTGGAATTATCTGCAGTTCTGTAACTGAAAGATGCCCCATGTTAATACTATTTTGCTGTAGTCTATATTATGGGCACCCTCTACAGTGTTCGAAATAATGAAAATAATGAGGGGGTCATTCTCCATAGGCCGGATATTAAAGGTGGTAAAATCTATGAAGGCAGTGATAGGCATCAAGAAAAGTATGCGGCAGATCCAAATGCATTGTGTTAATCACTAAGTGTGGCATAAATACACAGGGCAGAACGAAATCCAGCTAGGAATGGATTGACCGTAACCATTATGCTTCATAGCTACATTAATATTTTGGAAGGAAAACATTGTTTTCACACAAATAGTGTTTTATGAAATTTTTCAGCAAACAAGTTTACCAGCTGACGCCATCTTGCCAGCTATTTTTAGAATATGCTATATAAATGATAGCAAGATGGTGTCGTTGGATGACAAATTTCATAAAATAAATTTACCACTACTACCATAGTATGTTTTTTTTAAATATTTTTTTTTTAGTTTTTAAATAATATTTTTTAAAGTCTTAAAATATGTTTGTCTTTCAGAACTCGGTCAGGCATAACCTGTCGCTGAACAAGTGCTTCGAGAAAGTGGAGAACCCTAAACTCAGTAGCAATGCCAAGAAGGGCTGTCTATGGGCTCTGAACCCAGCCAAGAAAGAAAAAATGGAGGAAGAGATTGCAAAGGGTAGCAAAAAGGATCCTGCCGCACTTCGCTGTAGTATGGCATTCCCAGGTACAGCATCTTACCTAGCTCATGTGATCTAACTCCCGATCTACTGCAGGGATCGAAATTAACACTAGCCCGGGCTATTCCTCTCAATTAAAGGTATCCAAAGGGCTAGTAGAAATTCATAACACTTGGTAGTAACTATGAATCACTATTCGGTCTAGGTAAGTTTTTAATCACTGCCTAGGTCATGTCTACTGTCTTCAAACGTCTGTATTTCATGGCAGTGCCAGATCAAAGGGCTATCGTCGGTAGTTGATAATCAATCATTTAAAAATAAATTATTTTCATTTTAAATTTTATCTGCCGGTACTACATTCTCGGTGTCACAAATGGGTGAAAGATTCCCGCAGTGACAATAAACTCTATAATCACTCATTCATCCCACATTCTCGACTAATTCCCATATCTTTACCATGTTCACCAATTTACACTTTTCGTTCACATCTCGATGAATTTCTACTTTTTGTTCACAACTCAATGAATTTCCACTTTTTGTTCAAATCTCAATGAATTCCCACTTTTCGTTCACATTTCAATGAATTCCCACTTTTCGTTCACATCTCAATGAATTCCCACTTTTCGTTCACATCTCAGTGAATTCCCACTTTTCCTTCACATCTCAATGAATTTCCACTTTTCGTTCACATCTCACTTAAATTCCACTTTTCGTTCACATCTCGATGAATTCCCACATTTCGTTCACAGATAATCTTGAGAAGATAGAGCGAGGAGAAGCTGGTCTTCATACAGAGAAGCAAACCCACGTTCAGGCCTTGGAACCCATGTCCCCGTGCAAACCCATAGAGCAAATGCCCACGCCCATTCCCCAAACACCAGTCACGACAAAACCAGAAGACCTGTTTGCGACGGAACTACGTGATATCAATGTCCTAGATTCCAACTTTGCACTCGAACCATCATTGTCCGAATTAGCCATGCAAGTGAATTATGTAAGTCAATATTGTGTTTGTTGTTTCAACAAGTCCTAAATATATGTATTAGGTGATGACAAACATGCTATGGCATAGGTGTAATGATAAGAATGGGGTCGGGACACATTTGATAAAATGAGTATAATATCAGTCATACTTTATGGAATAAATGTGCACCTTAGAATGGTCAAAGGGGAGATAATTTCAAGAGTGGTTTCCCCTTGGACCATGTTTAACTTCTAAAATTGACCAAATTAATTTTGTTACTTTAATAAAAGAAATCAAACAACATTCTTGTGTGGCTGGTAAATGTAATGTTCACAATGTATATTGTGTTTAATTTTACACATATTTTAATTAATTTCTCTGAAAATTACGGTATATTTCAAACCAATTTCTTTGGCATTTCAGCATGGACTCTGGGACGACGAACTGTCGAATGACCTGAACCTCAGTCCTCATATTATGGCAACTGTGGGCTCCCCCTTGGTGACAGGGTCATCAACCTCCAGTTCAGGTAGCGCCTTGTCCTAGGATCAAACCTAGGTATCGGGGTAATTTTTGCCTGTCCCTTTTCACTATGTATTTAACCGAAATACGTCGTCGTTAAAACATCCATATTGCAAACGAAAATCACATTGGTTTCGAAAGAGAAGATCGAGCCGGTTGTAAATCTTAATGCATGTTAGATTATTAGGTTTGGTAGAATCGTCTAATGCTCTTTAGAATTAGCAGATTAGAATTGAGATATTTCACCCTGGTTTTTCTCTCCAATATTCTCATTTTTCTTTTTCTCTTTCTATTGCATTTAGTATTCTGCTTATTTTCCATTTTATAAAAAATTTTATGCTCTTTTCAACTATCATGATGTCACATATGGGTGAAATATTCCTGCAGCGATGTAATGCACTAATTCAATCAATTCTTTTCAATTATTATCCATAGGAAGTGGCTTGTTCTACTCAATTTCTCTATTAGAATAATAAGTTACTTTATTCCCTTTGTTTTCTTTATTACAATTGTCTGTTATATATTTTTCTTTCTTCTGGCATCTTTCATTTTCTTACTTGGATTCCTTCAGAAATTGTTTTTCTTCTGGAATATTTCCTTTCCTGGAATTTCTCCCTTTATATATCTTCCTGTAAAATAAAATCATATTCAATATTGTTCATATTGATTTTAATAACATAATTTAGAGGGTAATTAAACTTTTAAATTTTGTTATCCACATTGGATGCATGGTGTAGATTGTAAGTTAAATTTTAGATGGCACTTTGATATGACAAAATAGATGTAATTGTCATTAATGTCGTGAAATCTTCCCACTGCAATGTAAAGCATTAATTCAATCAACAATCACTAATGTTGAGGTCCTTTCTTTCAGATGTGAATACAGGTGTTCTCGGGCCCACGTACCATGGAACATGTGTGTACTCGTCTAGTCCTATCGTAGACCTACACGCCAACCAGCAGTCTGCATTTACCGCCACCCTGCTTAGTCTGACGTCACCAAACAGAAACGTGTCTGTCGCCAAGACCTGAGGGAGGTCGCGCTGACCTACGCCAACCTTCGTCCGACACAACACGACCCGGCGGTCGTGTTGACCGAAGACCAAGCTCGAGCCGCTAGGGGATGCCACAACTGCTGATGCTGAGACTTGTGTCTTGCTCAGACAATCAATGACAGCTTGTCAAGATGTTCTGAGTCATGCACTCAGTGTCGTGTCACGTCACGGCGACCTGGGTCGTATCAATCTGGGTCATGTCGACCTGACCCACATTGTCTGCACGTTCCCCACTGCCTGTCGATCGATGCATCTGTTAAAAGTATTCCATTTTGATCTCTCAACACAACATTTGTTCTGTATTATACGATTATTATTTTATTCATTTTCACTGCCAATTTTTGTTTGAATATATTTACCATTTCATCCACATTCTAATCACAATATATATATATTGACAATTCATTTTCAATCGCATTGTAATATCATCTTTGTTATGTAACATTTGAACATTAATATTTTTGTTGTTGCACTATAGTATCCATTTTGCCACAAATTGTAGCCAAAACTGCATCATACATATATCATGAGCTCTGACCACAAACTTTAGAAGTGCTAAGACCTGGTAAAAAACCAATGGTGCGTTACAGGGAACATACTCATAGTGACATTGCGTTGGTAGACAAGTTGTGGAAATCCAATATATGACCCATATATGGCCCATAACTAGTATAATGATGTTAACATTTGTATTAAGAAAAATATCCCAAAAAATGTTCATGTTTTAAGCAATAATTGGTCGCTAACAATATTTAATTTTGAGCACCTCTCCCAAGATACACATACAAAACATACGCAGGGTTTCAAATGGCCAACAAGATGTTCAGGACAATATCCTAACAAGTTTATATAATCTCGGACATTTGTGAAAATAACCGAGCATGGTCTCTGATAAACTCGAACATTTGCAAAAATAATTGGTTATTGTCCGATGACCGACGCCCATCTGAAACACTGCATACGTGAAAACGTAAAAACTGATACATGGCTAATCAAAATTTTCGTCATCAACAAGAAAAACAAAAATATGTTTCAACAGAATTAATTGGATCTAACTATCGA
Source organism: Pseudorimula midatlantica (assembly GCA_032361205.1). NCBI lineage: Eukaryota > Metazoa > Mollusca > Gastropoda > Lepetellida > Lepetodrilidae > Pseudorimula > Pseudorimula midatlantica. The sequence goes on from JAUTBR010042005.1 coordinate 8,353, forward strand.
TAGATCATGATAGTGCGTGCTCTGATAGCAATACATCAATAGTAATTTGAACTATCGATTATTTCCATCGATGGTACTATCGATAGTTTCGATGGTGTACTATTTTTAAACACTAAGACCAAATTAGTTGAAAACCCTCGAGCATTTCAACACTTTTGGCAATTAACATGTTTGTTTAGAAATATTTTGAATGGGGGATTAAATTTTATTAATTAAATATACGTTATTTGTACATTAGCCACTATATTACAAATAATTAGCTTTAAAAGACTTATTTATAATTATTTTTAAAAACAAACTATCGCAATAGTATTAAAAAAAACTATTGCAATAGTAGAATTGGCTTCAATAGAAACCCCTAGAGTTTAACATCGCTTCAGGAATCTTTAACCCATTTATGACAATAGGTTACCTGAAGCACAACTTATTTTTTACTTGCCCTAAACCACACTTGCAGCAATAATTTGCGTGGTATTTTTTCATGAATTGCTCAATGGTCTCATGTTCATATGAAATGGGTGCTATGATATATATATATAAAATAAGATTGCTGGTGCTACAGTATTTTCATGAATTAAGTTTTATTCTGAATGTATGTTGTATCATGCTTCAAATCACATGGATTAACCATACCCATTTTCTTTTACATTGTATCCTGCATGACCAAAACCATTTTATTTTATTATGATGTCATCTAAGCACACTGCAATGGAACGAGAGTTCAAAGTTAGATTTTAAAAATATTTTTGTTATATACGTAATAGAAAGTGGTACAAATAGTCTAGTTAATTAGGAAACAGTTGATTTGTAATGATAGAAAACAGTGGTGTAGTTAGTAGGACTAACATTGAAAGGCTGTAGTTTCATTGAAAGTTTATAGCATTGAATTTTTAAGAAAGCAGACTTTTGTTTTAGTTTGAATTTGCCTTCTTTTTCTTACTTTTAATTACATGTGGGTTTTTTTGTATTTGTGTTCAATCAAATTAATTTCTAGTTTTTATCGATTATTTACATTACCGTAGTTACATTTTTGAGAAATAATCAATTTTTGCTGATAATTTAAAGATTTCTTTATTTCTCCTTCCCAAAGTTGTACACCATTAGCTACGCAAGTAAACCGTAAACTGAATATATTAATATTTGATGGAGGTTTTGGTTATAATTTTCCAAGAATACCACAATGTGTTCATGAGAATCTACGATCATGTTTATATTGGTGCATGGGTGGGGCCTGTAATATAATGCCCTGATATCCTGACATGTATATTGAATAATGTTTTTGAATTTTTTTTTCATTCACTGCCACCAGATTTATACACTGGAGAACATTTTGAATGTTTTGTATATGAAGACAGACCTATTTATCTCCCTTGACTTTGTTGAATGTTGTTAGTGTAGACCAGTGTGTTAGTTACCCTCAGATCTATGAGGCTAAACATTTGATTCAAAATGGCATGTTTATATCTTATATTTCATGTTTATATAAAATTTAATTTTAAAAATAAAAGAGATTCATGTGTACAATGGCTGTATTTCAAGAATTTCTTTTGTAAACGATTCCTTTTCCTTTGATGAAATTTATACTCATTTATTTATTCCTTTGAGTTCAAATTTTGCATGTCTATAAAAATTATATTTTTGTAGCAACAAGACATACATTATGGTAATAATTATTACATACATTACCGTATTGAATTATTTAATTAATATTTGTTGGTAATAGATAGATGCATATATTCAATTATTTCGATCACGCTAATTATATGAGCGTTAGAAAAAAATTAAATAAATAAATTGTAGTATAATTGTTACCAGTGAATATTGACAATACTGAGATAATTATTCATACAGCTCGTATGAATCGAGGAAAGAAACTTAAGGTTGTATATTTGTTATATATCAGGCTGTTTAGGTCTGTTCCAATAAGCTATCTCAGTTCTTATATTAATGGTATAGAAAGCAGTACCGGTATGCCTATTTAACCCTCTCCATGCTGAATGCAACCGGAGATGCCCTAGGAGTCTGTAGTAATGTAGAAAACAAGTATTCATTAATTAACGGCAATAGAAACCAACTTTACAACTTACTAGCCCGAATAGTGATACAATTAACAAATGTTATTAATTTCTACTAGTCCTTAGGATACCTTTAGCATTGGGACAAATGTCCCGGGCTAGAGGACTAGTGTTAATTTCGATACCTGAATTAACAAATAAATTTCTTAAATATCGGCAGTTGGTTTAAAAAAATAATAAGTTGAACATAAATCTATGAATGTAATAGATTTTCATGCTTAGACTACTGTGATTTGGAATCCATGAATCTATTATATAAAAATGTGTAGATTATTCTTACCAGCAATATTACCAATAATGGCTTATGGAACAGATCTAGTCCAGTTGAACTGGAAATTGTGATGTGATTACTATAAATAGTGCTTTTTTATCAAGACAACTCTTATTCTTTTTCTCTCTCTCTCGATTTTGTTAACATTTTAAGTGAGGTACTGTGCATAAATACTGTAAAAGGAATATTTTGTTGATGTCTAATCACCATGGCCACATGTAAAGATTTGTTGTCTGTTGCCATGGATACATGTTTGAATGTCTGTTGCCATGGTATCCACAAAATATGTTGATAGAAAGCATTCTACTGTGGTACATGAAAAACTTGTTGACAGGTTGTGTTCTCCGTTTACATGTCCTGTTGCCATGGATACATGTTGATGAATCAGATGTCTGTTACCATGGTTACATATATAAAGTGTGATGTTGCTATAGTTTTTAACTGTGGTATGTTGAAGTATACGTTTGCCTGGTTGTGTTCATGGTTGCATACAATGAAGTCAATTCAGCAACTCTTGCAACTTAACGTTTTCAAAATGGCAGCTACTTTCATGTGATGTGCCTTAGACCCTTGTCAAGCCATTCCAAATTTCAGTCACCAAGAGTTGTACAGATTGATAAAGTTGGTATTTCACCATGTGATGGCATGTATAACAAATATAAAGAAAGTTGAAGATATATGTACATATACAAGTGTGAACAAAAATACTGAATAAAAATTGAGAAATCATATACAGTGTATAAATTCTTTTGTTCAAATTTCTTCAATACAGTTTCAAGGTGAAATTCGTCCTAAATAGGTGAAGGATGAAATGCCAATAATGTCAACTACTATTATCTATTGGTATTCACCAGTCATGTTACACGCCTGTCGTTTGTCATTAAGAACGCCCAGGTTACACGCCTGTTGTTTTTCATTAAGAACGTTCATGTTACACGCCTGTCGTTTGTCATTAACGCCCAGGTTACACGCATGCCGTTTATTATTAAGAACGTATTGGTGCATAGCCAACCGTAGAGCAATATACTCAGTAGTGTATTCAAAAACATATAATATTATTTTGAAAGCCCAAGGAGGATACTACTTTTCATGAAGAGAAAATCCACAACAAACACTGACAAGCTTTTGTGGTTAGAAGAGTTTGGCATATACAACCAGAACACACCATGTTCTGTGATAGGTTAGACCTGCGTTTCACAAAAAGGGTCATACTACAAATTAATCCATGCATGTACCATGCTTTTACTATAGGATAACAGGAAATGACTACCGGTATGATAGTCCAGCAGCCAGGTCCGGATTTGGGTGGGGGGGTTCACCCCAGAAGCTAGAAAACTTCTGTTGGTGTGGTTAGA
>JAUTBR010042116.1:0-12048 GCA_032361205.1 Pseudorimula midatlantica
GGACAATCCTAACGTTCTCAGACTGGTTGTACCGTTTGATGTAGCCGGATAATGGTGTACAAGTGCACAATAAATAGTATTGCCACATCTCTCTATGATATCTCATTATTTAGCATGCCCAGACCAGAGCTCTTCTTGTCACCGTTATTACGCCGTCCAACATTCGGGCTAAGACCTTTCACTGAAGAAACGTCTGTCTGTCTCACTGTCATATTATTATGGGGGTATCTAATCTTCCTGAGAGGAACTTGCATGTGTCTTAGACTCTAGATCATTCCAAGATCATTCAGTATGATTCCAGTTCAGTCCAGGGCTCATTCATGGTGCAATCTATCGGCGACACCCTCTAAATCTATATTATTGTTACGGATATAATTATTTCGCTATACAACTGCCATGAATATAATAAATAATTCGACTTGCATTTCAACAGTTTATATAGAAATTAATTTGAATATCACATATTGATAGACCTGTATAATGGACAAACGAATTTCGAGCCGAGACAAATTACGTTTGATTATCCACACAAACGTTGTTATTTACTGATGTAGTCCTCAGTATTCGATAGTTATCAAAATATTAATATTTCATATGAATAAAGGGAACGTTCCGCTATTTATCTAATTGGCTGATGCAGTTATGTCCCCTTGCATGATAATAATGAAGCAAATTGAAAAACATACGACCATTACTCAGGTTGTCTATCGGGGAGTTGCAGTGGAGATTAGTCAACCACACAGCGGTGGAAAGCTTTTTTGGAAGTACAAACATGATTTTATGTATGTCAAGTGAATGTACTGCAGTTATAGCTAAGAAGTAGTCAAAATCAATCATAAATATATGTGATAGTATGCCTTTAATAGAATATATTATTACAATATAAATGGGTATGTTTGTGGGTGTGTGTGAACAGACTAGTCTACTGAATTAATAACACGTCCAGATACTGTTAATTATATACATGTAATTCTATTTCAAGGAGATGTAAATTAACAAACTGCTACTATCAATAGAATTGTAATTAACTTGTGCGACGTCTTATTCGTGTTTTACGTGACGCAAATACCAGTTAATGATATGTAATAAATAGAATTAATTGAAAGTCAGAAATAAACATAATCATTTATTGAAATAAATGTATGCCATTATGCATCATACGGTGTTCACATGATGGAACATGATATTGCAGCGATTGAATAATAGTAAGCTCAAGACCGCGACCTTGTTTAACAAAGATATTTTGATATTACAACTTCCCTTGTTCAATAGTTAATTCTTTCAATGGACGTTATAACAAATCTCCACTCATGGCTTCCTATAGAGTCTGCACATGGCCTCTCGTTTAGCAAAATTTCTTTAAAATCTTAATTGTGAAGTATTGATCAATATCATCTCACTTGTAATAGGCATTAGGACGAGCCATTAGTTTGTAATGATTACAAAGGTGATGGCTAGTGGGTAAGATTAAGTGATTTCTTATAGTAAATTTGCTTCACCAGGCTGCATACAAAGTGAACAGTACGTATGCGAAAACACTTGTTATTAATGTTCCAGACATATCGACGAATATATCCCTGGTTGTAATAGACTTTCTGATAAACGATACGTGAGTAACAAATTAGTAACATGTTCTTTCTTCCAACAGGTGGCGTGTTCGTGAGAGAGATTGATTAATGGATCTTAATTACTGACTGAACATTTACACAATCTGTGCATACGCGTCTAGACGAATATAACGTATATATGTAATATATCCGTTACAGAAAATATAAGCTAATTTTGTTTTTAATTCAGCAAGCGTAATTAGTGTAGTTGTTTTATGATTTAATTATTTACTGAGGGTAATTAGTATGCAGGTTTTTAAAGAAAGTTTAGTTGAAATCAACGTTAGATCTACCTATTAAATAGCTCTTTCAACGGTAAGTTAATTAACAATCTGTCTTCTATAGAATACACAATGAAACACTTTCTAAGTGTTAAACCCACGTACGTACATGTACTTAATCTGGCGTCTAAAATCAACCTCATTAGTTAACTAGCCTATATGTGTTGTATACATATTTGTCTCTTCATGGTGTTAACTCGAAACTCGTGTATTCATCAAAGTGTGGTTGCTTTTCCCCAAAAGGTGTCACAGGCAACAATTAACCATATATCACTTTGACAGATGTTCTATTATTACCTCATGAATTATCTATACACAATTCCTGATATAGAAATTACCAACTAATTACCGAATATTTATGATGCGACATAATATCAATATCTTGTATTATTAATTACTTTTGTATTACTCGTAGGCATTTTATATAGGCTACTAATTTTCTTGACAAATTGTTTATATACTAGTAGATTATAAAACCATGATCTGTAGAGAACTATTATACATTCCAGGTGAAATGGAACTTCTTTCTTCCATAGCTTCCTGATAGTATAGGAAGACGCGACTAGTTTTGATGCCCATGATGATGACTATATTATAGAGAGCAACGAGCATGTGTCATACCAGATGAAGGCCTATACAAAGCATGTACGAGGTAGCTAAAGCTCAACACCTTCAGTAAATGGGACTTTGTGTGAGATATATGGATCCATTGTCCCTGTATTTAAGCAACTTGTTAGAGACACGTGTCATAATACATGATGTCAATATGCACATACTGTATAGGCTACATGCATTCTGTTAATGTGGTTGAGTCACCTGACTGACACGTAACAACGTTATAATATTGGCACGTAACAACGTTATAATATTGGTGACACTACACACTATAATGTACTATAGTTGAAAAGTATAAATTATTTAGGCCTATACTCATGAAACAATCAGCAACCCTAATACTCAAAGTGAACAAACATCCCGAATGTATTTTCTACTATATTGCGTAAAAGAGTTTACTAGTATATGCATGGGTAGCTTGCCCCCTGACCATATCCATGAACAGTCTGCTGAGTAGCTAGAATCTATATTGCTAACAGGGCCTACTACTACTACTACTACTACTACTACTACTACTACTACTACTACTACTACTACTAATTATACTACTACTACTACTACTACTACTACTACTACTACTATACTATTACTACTACTCTATAGTATTTCCCTACATCGTGTTGTATTATAGACTCCATGCATATTATTGCATATTTAATATAAGGTGCGTGCTCAAAGTTGCCTTATAATGAAATTTTAAACAAAATATATACTAGACTTATTTTTATGCCATCTTAGATCTACCTTCCGTTTAACTATTGCATGTATTGACGTGCTAATTATTAATTGGAACAATATTGACATATTTACCCGGCAAATGGCCAGTCTAGGATTGAAGATAATCGACTACAGTTACGCGACATGACGTAGGTATAGCCGCCTTGAAGAAATCGTAACAGAGAGGACCCCCAACAGAGATGACCGCTGACCACACATACGGCGGCGTGTCACGGCGTTCTTTGATCCCAGTTTAACCCCCTAACGGTCACTACGGCTGGGTATACCACCCAACCGTAGTGGCCGTTAGGGGGTTAATGGAATGGTTAATTAAGAGGATATGGCGAACCGGTGAAAAGAACATTCATCTAGTATTATATAGACTAGACAGGTTTAAATAGCCGTAGTATACTGCGGTCATAGTACATTACACGTTAATTAGTAGAAAAACAATCCAAATTTGCAATCAATTCAATTGTCTATTAAATGCTGTTAATTTGGGAATGTTAGATGTCGGTAATGAACTACTAGTATTTAAAAGTAAATATACTTGTTTTAAGACGGTAATTAATTAACGTGCAAATTCTAGATACTGATACCCCACATAGACTATACATCCCAGTTTGAAAACGCATAGGCCTATATAGGCCTCTATTAGATATTTAAAATTGTGTTCTTATAAACCAGAATAATTAGCAATTGTATATAAAAATTATAATTATAATTTAATTATGTTATTTTATGTAGGCGTTATTTAGTTATTAATTTAAAGGGTAGACTGACAATATTGCACAAGGCCAGGGGCGGTTGGTGTAGGTGTCATCCTGCGGTATAAGAGTGAGTGTCAAAACCAGAATAAAATAGAAGATATATGGCAGGAATAGGTCACGGATGATATCATCCAGATTAAGTTAATCGACACTGATTTGATGGGATTATAATATTAGTGTGAATATTATCACCTCTCGTGTGAAAAGGAAGTAGGCCTAGGCCTATACATCTATTTATAACAATATGCACTAGGCCTACTTTGAAATTTGTATTTGTATTTGTATTTGAAAATATAATAATAATAATAATAATATTTCATCATGTTTATATTTTCATCACTGTTGCTTTCCCTCTGACATTGCTAAAATAAATGTGATGAAAGCACCCCACTGACATCATGCATATCTAATGGTAAGTATAAATGTAGGCAAATGTATATATGTATATATATATATATATATATATATTTAGGAACTCCAAATATATATCTTATGTAACCCGTGTATTTTTAGTTAAATCTAGAGGTTTATGTAAATACTACTCAAATGTTGCTAAGCATTGTAAATTCGTTCAAATACACACACACAAACAAAACAGCAGAACAATCCGTTAAAATGTCAAATTTTCAAAAACACAAACAAACGCTCAGCCGCGTGCCCCTTTTTACAATACGCTATGCATTGTGGGAATGACTGGGGAGAACCCTACTCGTTTAGAAGCGTCACAGATATTGACCAATCAGCGACGCTCACCGTTGATTTCGTAGTAACACACTCCCAAGCAGGTTCAGTTTAGAACTGAAATCTTGTCTGTTTGCATGAATCTGAAATCATCTTCCGTGAATATTTCGACATGAAAGGTGAGTTATACATCTAGTCTATATCAGTATTAAATACTTTCTCACAATACGGCCTCTGTCGTTCGATATCCGCCAATGTTTTCACTGGAGGGGGGCGGGATCCCAACCGTCTGAATAGGATCCTGTTTTCATTTACAGCGAACTTTCCATCTTCGTACATTCAAGTTGAGATTATACGGATAATAATCAATATTATCTGAAAACAAGTTTAAAGTTGTGGTCAGTAATGGTTAGAAATATGTGGTATTTCGTGAATTGCTTCAAATATCGACGAGGTAGATGTGTTCGAGACATTTTGGCGCAATCGGTCAGTTGCCCATCCAGTCCATCTTGTCCGCCAAATATCGTTGATCCCCCATCCCCAATTTTTAAAACATGTTTTTTTCAATATTAACCAATTCACATACACATTCAAATAGTAAATGGGTGTCGGACAATGCATTATTCTACCTCACAAATCCAAAACAATTATATTTATATTGCAAATTAATGAGAATACGAGGCAAATATATCGCACATTTTCAAACAAGCCTAGGGATAAAGTCTTACGATGGATTATGTAACAGCTGTGTAGCGACAAGTCATTTGAGGTATAATGCATCTTGACATTTTTTTGCAATATTTAGATCTAGAAGACAATAATAGCAAGTAAAAATAAACGGCTACTGTAGTCAAAGAAATGTCACAGAACCTCAAACATTTTTTAAGCATAGAATGAATACTTTATTGTCATCTACCTAAATAATGTTATTGTTAATATCCAATTTATTTTCTCATTAATCATTGTGCAAAATAAAAGAGTATATTTTAAATTATGTTGGTTCACATGAGTAGGTTTTTATAATTCTTCTTCACTTGGTTGTAATCACCTTCTTGTGGCTGCATATCAAGTGATGTTAATTTGTAATTTTACCAATAAACTGTTTCTTTTGTGAAAATTAAAGCTTCATTCAATTCGGAAATGACTTCTAAGTACTTCTTATTGAGAAACCGTTAATTAGTGAAACAATGCCACAAAATAAACAATACAACAGCGAACTTCAAATGTTGTATAAACCGACAGCAGTCTAGCAAGATAGTCTGCCTCGCTATCACAAGTAATCCCCCCACCGAGGGTATTATCCCACGCGCTGATTGGTTGGGATCCGGATAACGTTTTGTTTGATTGGTTGCCAGGGCGCGTTGCTCCCACGCGGTGTTATTTTTAGCTAAGCACATGGCAAATTCCAGCGCATGTCGTGTCTTAACTTGAAATAAGGGAGGGCACGGGAAATAGCTAGCGTCATTCCAACCCTACAGCGTCATTCCAACACTTCTCAGTCGCCAGTGGATATGTTTTTCAAAAATTGTAAGTAATACGATTCCGTTTTAACTTCCTTTCATAGTTTGTGTTTATCTTTTGATACTTGTGCTTCAGTTTTACTGATCGAGGTGCCAGGTAAACATAAATATACACCTTCAAGTTCAAGTTGGAGGCATACGTGATAGCCACATATGTCAATGCCTGATATTTGTCAACCATTTTCCTGCTTGTATCAATTGCTGAGCTCGCCAAATTTACTGTCTTCATCTTTGAACATTCATTAGGATGAAGTGCTGTTTTTACTTAAGAATTTAGTGAAGCAGAAGGCTATAGTATTCTGAAGGATATATATCCCAAGTGAGGCAATATACAGTCTTTTGAATTTCATTTTTTATTTATTTGAATGTCCTTTCTACTATCTAGATAACTCGTCAATTATGACAATTATTTATCTACAATTCATCTAACTTAAATTTTACAAGAAGTGTGTCGTTCTTATACATTATGGCATGTAAATTTCACATCAGTTACAATAGCATTGAATTGTGTAGTTGATAGATAAATCAACCAAACATGACACACATTTGATATATATATATAAAAGTATTCTTGCTGTAATATTCATTCACTAAAAAACTATTACATGTATGTTGATTGACTTAATCAGTGTTGGATGGATTAACATACTTTAATAAGTATGCCATTGTCAATGTTCCTTCCTCATGGTCAACATGGCTACATGCAATTTACATCATATGCCATGATGTGTTGACAGGTTGAAGAGTATATTTAACAATTTAAGTGATAGTACAGTACATGTATTAATAATTTCATAGCACTCAGAATGATAAACGTAAATACATTCAGATGACAGATGCAATCTCATGAGTCAATGAAATCCTCTAAGCTGGTCTTAGGAGTATCGAATTAGATATGATTATAAATCCGATCAAAATTCTACAAATAAAATCCAATTATTTCTAAAAGCTGAGTGAGTCAGTCATTTATTGTTTTATGTCACAGCAGGAATCTTTCTGGAAACTTGAGGTTGGAAAATATCCATATATCTGGCAGTATTAATACCGTAATGACACTAAGTTTTCTCTCCCCTATTTCAGTGATACAGAGTATTAGCCGACTGCAGCGACCCGACAGCGACAACGTCTTCATTCCCGTGCACGCACACGTCCGTCCTCGCACTCGCAGCAGCGTCACGATATGGCACCTGCCCGAGGAGATCCTTCTCCACCTGCTGACTGGCCTCCACGTCCGCGACCTGCTCAACATGAGACTCGTAAGTCACCACTGTCGTCTATTTCACTCCTTTCACTCATCATTCCTCATCTATTTCACTCAATCACTCATCATTCCTCATCTATTTCACTCAATCACTCATCATTCCTCATATATTTGGAAGATTTTCACTCAATCGCTAATTATCATACTTGTTCATTTCACGTCTGTTTGTATTATTTAAAATTTATTAATTTCTTTTTAATAATAATAAATTAGATTTCAGAGAAATAAACGGAACTAAATGACTTAACATTTTTAATAATATATTCTGATTCACCTTCACCTATATTAAATTATATTAAAAAGTGAATGAATCATGACCTTTATCTGTCTGTACCAGCTGGTGCTCGCAGGTTTACTACGGATGTTGTAGGTTTCCTCCTGCCCTAAAATGACAAACAGTAATAAGTGAAAGAATATTTAAAGTTGCTCTAGCCTCTAAACACCAATTTAAAAAATAAATAAATTAGAAAACAAAAAGTTTCATTACATTTTGAATAATTTGAATACTGTAGTATGAATCTAATGAAGTCTTTTCGTTGTTCAGGTTCACCCATACTTCCTCCACTTGACCGACACACACCCAACTGTCTGGACCTGGGTCAAATTCCACAACTGCTGGCCCAGCCCCAACTACCTCACACACTTTCTCAGGTTAGTGTCTATTTCACCTGTCTATCAGTGTCCATCAATCGTCACAAATGGGTGAAAGATTCCCGCAGCGACGTTGAACTCCATATTCACTCACTCACCTGTTTATCAATGCTGATTGAAATCGACCATCTATGTTACCAGCTGTCAATCAGTGGAGCTATCGTGAAATAAGATTGATACAAATAATACAATTCTCACTTTTCTTTATTCAGGGCACAAGACGCAGGAAATCTAGAAGCTTTAATCAAACTTGCCGTGGCATATCTCTACAATGAAGGGCGTAAGTATAATTATTGAAAATATATGTAGTATGAATAGTGACTGATATTGATAAGCAAAGTATGTGCAAGCGGTCTACACTGTGCCCCCATTTAGGCGCTCCTAAAGTTATGACCCAGTTTATCGCCTAAGTTAGATGCCGATTTAAGAAGGGATTAGACTTGTCGTGGAACGTTTGTTACAATGTGATAAATGTTAGGACTTGTTTAGAAGCTCCTAACTAGTTGGAACACCGTAGTGGCTTTTGAGAAAAAAAATGGCAACATTTCCTGAAATGTTTAATAAATAAAATATTTGTTTCGTTTCCCTTGAATAGTCGGTGAGTTTTGATTATTGTTTTTCACTTCAATATTATACTAATATCACAGTGTTTATCTTGCATCACAGTTCCAAGCACCAGCACAACTGAACTATTACCGTCTGCTGGTACTAAAGCTGCTCAGCTGTTCTGTAAGACAGAGGCCTTGACCCCTAACACCGTGCCCTTCACCTGGCTGTTCATTCGACCCCCCTGGTCCCCTAGCGGCGCTTGTTGCAAGGAGTGTGTCTTTCAGCAGATGAAGAAACACTTGGAAACGGTAAAGAAACTGGATGAATACAATGCTCTAGATCATATATATCTCTTTGTTTTGGTTTTGGTTTTGTTTGACATCACATTGCAAGTTAGAGATACTGTTTGTTGAACAACTATGTTTAAGTCTGATTTCAACTTTTCCAGATTCTTTATAAATCGATGTTGTATTACAAACAAGTACTGGAGTATGGGCGACATGTATTTGAAATATGTTATTGAGATTGAATTGTTGCATATTGATAACAAGTGATTCCTGCTGTTATGGTATGGAATAACCTCCTCATTCATTGAGGTTGAATTGCTCCTTCTTCATGTTCTTTCAGGTTTGATTATGAATACAATTTATGTACAATTTTATCGTTGTCGTGTTTCAGGAAGTTAACCGTGATGTGAATGTGTGCGTTGGGAAGATGCTGCAGCTGTTAGATACAGAGGAGTCTCAGATGGAGGCGTCTACGTATCTACAGCAAGGAATGAGACAGGGATCGGCTGAGGCGGGATTCGCACTATGGTCACAGCAGTATTTAAACAAGGTATTTCAGCTTTCCGTCAATTTTGATATTATTCGTAAATATTTCGATTTTGCAAGGAAATACAAATTCTCCAGACGTGCAAAATCTGCATTTTGTACCCTTGCTTGAAGCAAAGTACCCAAAATTAATTGTAGAGATGTCAACAATGCCGATTTAACCTTTAAAGCCAATTTAAAACCTGATTTAAAATATCGTCGCATATTGGTGAAATATTCCTACTACAGTGACCTAAAGCAATAAAATTAAAACAAAAAGAAACCAACACAAAAACACTCAGTTAACAAAATGTAATGCCCATCATTTCCAGGAACAGGACAAGGCGACAGAATTAGAAAGCATACGTCAGCTACGAGACATCGCCAGTATGGGATGCCTGAACGCGAGACTCCACTTGTCCAAGTTTTACGCTACGGGGAAGTACGGTGGCATCTCACGAACCCAGGCAGCAAGCTTCCTGTCAGAGGTCTTCCAGACCACTTCCCCAACTGGCACCCACAAGACTTTCCAAAACCACAGAGATCTCACTCCCTCCATGAGGTAGGGTAACCAAGAATTATTTTCAATGGGTAACACTAACAAGAATTAACGATATTTGTTTTATGGTAACAAGAATTATCAATAATGTTTTTGACAGTCATTTTGGTGGGATAACAAGAAAAAATATTTTTGGACTAATTACATCTCTGGGGATTACGGAAAGAGACCTTGGAAAACGTTTTTCATAAATGCAAGGGAGATAATTCTTCCACTATTTATTGACTGCCACTAAATTTTCTGCTGTATTGACTTCAGGTACATTCTAGTTGATTGGCTGGTGGAAGTAGCGGGCATGAAGAGCTTCTCTACACTCACACTGCACGTGGCTGTTAACTTGGTGGACCGATTCCTCCAGATACGAACAGTTCCACGCGCTCAGCTCCAACTCCTGGGCGTCGCATCCATGGTCATCTGCTCAAGGTTTGTGCTAAGACATTAATTTCATTTATCCAAGATTATTTTCTTATAATTTATTGACCCCCAAAAAATAAAATATTTTATTAATTTAAAATGCTAATTATTTAAACAGGAAATCTTCTGCAGGTTGTTTCTTGTTAAAAGTGAATTTCCATTTCACCCCTAATGATAGCTTGACAGGAAATGCCAGTTTTTCCTTGCCTCTTAAAATGTGTGTACTCCACACCCTGGACAAAATAATGACAATCTTTCTTCTTCGATGCAGGTTCTTGTGCCGGGACATCATCACCATCCGCGAGGCTGCTTGGCTGACCGACAGCACGTACAGTTACGAGGATGTGGTGCGCATGATGGGGGAGATCGTGTCCACGCTGCGGGGCAACATCCGCGTCGCCACCAGTGTGGACTACGTGGACATTCTGACGGTGCTGGCACCCGGCATGACGGAGCGGTGCGCCCGCTTGGCCGAGTACATCTGTGAACTGTGTCTGCTGCAGGCCGAGATGGGACAGTACTGTCCCGCCGAGATCGCTGCGAGCTGCGTGTTCCTTGCCAGGCTTCTAGTCAAGATTGGTGAGTCCTGACATCTGAGTGAGTGAGGAGAGAGAGAGGTGAATGGCTGAATGAATTTATGATGAAAAGTTATTTTATTCACGTTTTACTAGTAAAAAATAATTATTGAGAATGCATCAATATTTTGAAAAGAAAATGGATGAATGAATGAATTTGTGGTGAAAAGTTTTATTATCCAAGTTTTTCTGTATAAAATATGAGAATTTATCCATATTTTGCTAAGAGTATGAAGTTGTATTTGCTGGCAAAATCTAGTCTATTTATCATCATTTTGCTGTAAGAAATTTGCTGGGGAAAAATTTAGTGAATATATTGAATTATTACTTTCAATTACAATAGACATTTTGGAAACAAAAATGAGATTGTTCCCATAGATGATAGGAATGAACCTTTGCTTAAAAATAGTACCACTTTCTTTTGTTCAGTAAGTATCAGAATATCTGATTATGGAATATATCGTATGGATTTAAATATGTTTACTGCAATTTGGAATGTTTGGTCTTTCACAGAAACGCCTTGGCCATCGTGCATGGATGAATTTACCGGTTACTCTGTGGAGGATATCAGCAGATGTGCGTTCCACGTACACGAAAAGTGGTATGTTGTCTTTTCACACCTATGTTGTTCACAGTTTTGTTCAATTTCACAAATGAACTGCGTCGGTCAAATTAATCAGGGAATTTGTGACTTTTTAAATAACATTTTCCACTTTGCTATTTCAGCTTTATGGAGGGATCAGTGGTTGATCACCGTGACATTACTCTGCAGGCTGTCAAGCAGCGATACGGGGAGGAGAAAATGTGCTGTGTCAGCCGTATTGATGTGAGCATCCATCATATTTATGAACATGCACATAAAACAGTGTTTATCAAAATATCTAATTTTACATATTGAAATCAAGATAGTTAATTTTAATTTTTACGTTCTTGATTATTTAGGAATATGCACATAAAACAGTGTTAAAGGCATAATATCACAGATATTTATGGTTGTTTTGGACTAGTTCTTAGCTATAACTGCAAAGTACATTCA
>JAUTBR010042227.1:0-21523 GCA_032361205.1 Pseudorimula midatlantica
AGGAAATCTCGTACCTACAGTACCTGTTGATGATATTTGGGTTGTAACATGTTTTATGGCATGGATATGTGTGTAAAGGGTCATTTGTATCACCCTTTGTCCATGAATAACAAAGTTATGTTATTATTAACATCATCATCATAATCAACATTACCATTATTATTATTATTATTATTATTATTATTATTAACATCATCAGATATAGTAATGCATTATATGTAATTGACCTATACATGTATTTATGATATTGGTATTTTTATCTTTTAATGAATCAGTGGATATGGAACTTTTATGATTTCAGTCAATATGGAGGAATATCCTTAGCTCTCTGTTGATCACAGAACCAGCACAGTATTGACAGCAACATTGGGGGGAGGTGAAAGAGAAGGGGGAGGGTAGGAATGGGAAGATTACACACCCCAACACAGGGCAGTTTGGTTATCATTTCTTCAAATGTGCCACTTGCCATTTTCATAACAATAAGAGACATATGGCAATGATTGCATGATGGTTTTCAGACATTTTCACATGTTGTGGATGAATTGTACCAGATTAAGCCACTTACTGCTGACAGCATGAACACCAATAGCCAAGATGTGGGGAAATTTGTCAGAATTTCAGGGATATTAAAAGCTATTTAGGTAAACCCGCAAAACATTGATTTTATCGTCCTTTGGCCAGACAGACTGATTAGAAGAAGCCAGAGTTTGTGGCAAGTGTAATACCATGATGTAAAATTGCTTCACATCCAGAGGATAAGTCTGAAAGTCAGTTTGACAGGCTTTTCATTGATTTTATGTTATTGTGTAATGTGCACTTCACTCTAAAATATCAGCAGGTTCATTTCAGCTTGGTAAATAGCAAAGCTGTCTGCGAGAGTTACAATCTATCGTGAAGAATACGCTCAACCGAATAATGGTGGAAATCCTGAGACGGTGCCCCATTGACGTACAAGGAAAGGTGTGGTTACAGTTTATCTTGCAGCTGAAGTGCGTAGTCAACATGGCATTTCATCACTTCTAGAAGCTGAAATGAAATAGCGGAACTTTGTTGATTGATATTCCCTTAAAATCAAAGATAGCATTTAGCTAAAGAACAATAACAGCTTAAAGTATACTAATAGTCTGAAGCATAACAATAGGCTAGAGAACAGCAATATAGGACGTAAAAGCATATTCATGTAACACATGTTAGACATGAGATGTCGTGTAGTACATGTGTTTTTAGAGATTGATGAAAGTTGATATATGGAGTTGAAATATCATTAAAAAAATTATCTTAATACTTTACTACAATTACTTTCTTGTTGGAGACAGATTTGGTACTGTTGGAATCCATAGCATAGAAAAGATTCAGGTGGGAATTTCACATGAACAGGAAACAACTAGGTATTGCTGCGGCTTAGGTAACCATCAATGTGAATGCCAAGCTAAAACTGTCTCAATTATGAAAGACATCTTGATCCATGAAGCATGATTACAGTCTGTTGTGCGTCACTCAATCGACTTGCGAAATTGTTGACACTTGTGCAACTTTGGTTTAGTGAAGAAGACCAAAATAAATTTATTAATGGATACAATTATCTAGAATAAAAAGTATGAATTGAAAGGTATTATTTAATTTGCTAGGAAGTATTGACCAGGAAGTTATTGAACATTGCCATCTTTGTGTCATTTCCAATTCATATTGCACAATATTATCAATTTCATCGCCAGCTTATTCTGAATGCCACTACAACGGTTTTGAGAAAATGGTGATTGAAGTTTTGCATGTCCTTATTTGTAAAAGGTAGTGATTTTACAAATACATAGATTACGCCATATATAACTTGTACTAAAAAATAATAATAGTGCACATTTTTGTTTCTAAAACTGAAGCACTAAAGTTTCGAGTACCATAGTGTTGTCCATAACTCTTGATTAATAACATAATTTTTAATAGCATTTGGAGATTTGAAGTTGTATCATGTCAGAGTGTTCTATCCCACATTATAGATTGTGAAGTTAGAACATAGTTATTTACCGAAAACACCTTTATTTTGTTATTTTGAGGCAAAAACTTTGCAAGAGGATAGAACAAGGGCCTTAATTTACTCATGTAACCTTAACGCCATTTTCTTTTTTATTTGGACTCTGGTTCTGAGGCGAAACGTGGCTCAAAATGGCAGCAAGTAAGCACTTTTCAACCATTCAAATGTGTATCGTGTAAATTAATTAAAAATATACCAAAAGTAGGTACCGTGATAGTATGGACAGTGAGAAAAGTGAGCCTGTCAGTGGGCTACTGCAAACCTAGGACACATTTGTAAGACAGGCACCTTTTTTCATCGTCTGGAGAATAGTCGACGTCATGAGCTAATGGTGGGATTGATAACTGAATGTGTCTCTTCTTTCAAAACAGCATGTACACCTTTTTTTCGCCGGCCTCGATGCATGTCAGACCGGGAAATCCATCATTTTGCTAATAATGCTATCAGATGCAGGTCTTATCAGTTTTAATTTTCCAAAATGGTTAAGACCAGAATCAATATGATGCACACGTACAGCTGCTGGTTGAAGACAGTTGAAGATCAATATTGAATGAAGTAAACTAAAGGTATTAGTGTGATCCTATGCTGGCTGAGAGCTCAATCTCATGGCAGTCACTGTGGGAGGAGACTGACTGTCTTGAAACAGGAGTCTTTCTAAGTATCTGTATCCCTATTTTACTCTGAAATATCTTCCACTCAATCCATTTAAGAGCATAGTAAATGTCAAACATCTTTGTAAAAGAGCCTAAGTAGATAATGTAATATGACTAAAAATCCTACAACAGACTTGGATCTATCATTTGTCTGGTAGTTTTTCATGATGATCAACAGGTAGTCTTGCATTCACATGAGTACTATATAGCTACTAAATATGAAATTCAATTGTATAATGTTCAGCTACTTACAAAATTATAGTTTCTATAATATATGTACATTGCTTGCTGGATACTAGAGTCAGTATAACAATACATACTCTTCAGACAGTATAACACTACCTACTCATCAGATAGTATAGCACTACTAACACTACCTACTCTTCAGACAGTATAACACTACATACTCTTCAGATAGTATAACACTACCTACTCTTCAGATAGTATAACACTACTAACACTACCTACTCTTCAGACAGTATAACACTACCTACTCTTCAGATAGTATAACACTACTAACACTACCTACTCTTAAGACAGTATAACACTACATATTCTTCAGACAGTATAACACTACCTACTCATCAGATAGTATAGCACTACTAACACTACCTAATCTTCAGACAGTATAACAGTACCTACTCTTCAGATAGTATAACAGTACCTACTCTTCAGATAGTATAACACTACTAACACTACCTACTATTCAGACAGTATAACACTACCTATTCTTCAGATAGTATAACACTACCTACTCTTAAGACAGTATAACACTACCTACTCTTCAGATAGTATAACTACTAACACTACCTACTCTTAAGACAGTATAACACTACCTACTCTTCAGATAGTATAACACTACCTACTCTTCAGCTGCAAGTCAAAGCTGTTGGAGGTTTCAAGAAAGGTCATACAATAGGCTTTAAGTAAGGTTTTTGAATAACTTGGCCTAGATGGGTGCTGGAAAGTCAAGGCTATAGACATAATGGTCCAATGATTGAGCAGCATCAAGGTTGGTAGTGTACATTGTCCACCTTCAAAGTCACTGCATGAACAGTGAGAAGGTCAGAGTTCCTCAGCAATTCAATGCAGAGAAGAACCCAATATAGTAAAAAACATGCATAATTCCATTAGTACATCATCTTCTATCTGTATTGTAAAGTGTGAGTTAATTAAATGGCACGGGACCGGAGAAATATGTAAGTGAAAGCTTGAAAGTGAAAATTGGCATCGATTGCTTCATAAGAGGGGAGGTTGCATAGTAGAGGACTCTGAGACATGTTAAAATATCAGAAGAAAATTGGTTTTTGACCCAATTTTAAAAAAAGGCTATGGTTTATTCATGGCTACCTCACAGACCTCTGTCTCCACAGTGGGAAATACCTGCCAGAATACAATAGATGTACATATCATTATCAACAATAGTAGTATTATTGTCATATAATAACCACCATTGCCATCGGAATATAATTCATTCAAAGTATATATCTACATATACCTACAAGTAAGTGATTGACATCATCTACTTTTGGATACTTTTAATAATGGAAAGAGTAACAGATCCTTTAAGTGGATGTTTTCAATGATAAATTGGTATCAAATTCTACAAATATACATCAGCTTATAAATAAAATGTAGCCTACTGAAAAATCTTCATTTATCACAGTAACTAGTATTGTCAAAAATTCCCAAAGTGGGTTCATATTCCACTCTTGTGACTAAATTCCAGCTTTTTTAATTTCCTTTTATAGTATATTTGGAACAATTGGAACATAATACCTGCAACAATTATCACTAATGGCACGTGAAGTACGAATGTTCTTGCCATTTTCCCAAGATACCAAAAAGAAGACACTGTCAGACTAGGTCAAAACTTTGAATATTGTAAGATCGCATTCGGTAGGGTTGGCTGACTTATTTGCACGTTGTTAAATTTGACTAGAGAGCAGACTCTCTGGAGGTTCTGGATTATTCAATATAGTAGATATTGACTGAGGGGAAAAATACGATCACAGACAGTTCCAAGTGATGATTACATGGTCAGAATACAGAATTTCTCTAAAACTTTCTTCTTAGTTTGATCCGGATAAGTATGACTGGCTATGTGTGTGTGTATTGACTTGCTACATATATGTATACATGTTGACATGCTATCAGGGTGTATATATATTAAATGAAATAAGAGAAGGATTAAGAGAAATGTTACATATAGAAGATGTTACATTATCCACTATATATGGTAGATCAATAACCTACTACAGTATGTTTTCAAAGAAACACTATAATTAACTATCATAAAACAAACCATGAAAAGCCGTTTATATAAATACAACATTATAAAAATAAATTATTCAAATTCTATCTAAAAGTATTGAATAAAACAGTTGTGTGACCTTTCAACTCCAGCATTAACTTTGTCATCCAATGAAAAGCTGTATAACTGGCTTCTACTGTGGCAATGTAGGTCACATCTACCATGCAATCTTCTTACGACAATCTAATCTCGCATGGCGAATTTCATTTAAATTGGATGACAACATTTTCAGTTTTCCCACGAAAGCTTCAAATGAACACAAACTAAGTTGAATTCTGGTGCTAGACTCTCATTCGAAATACATTTGTACCAGTCGACTGTTTTCCTAGTAATGTATTCTTGCTTTCCCAGAGGTATTGATGGTATTAATTGAACATTATACAACAACACCAGCATTCACAAAGTTGCACTAGACTATCACTTCACAGAAAACTTGTGTCTTAATCATGTCTGTATTTTAAAAAACAATTGGTATATTTCTTGTTGTCAACAATTAACTACTAATGATTAGCATGCCACCAAGCACATCACAGAGAGAAATTGAGTGTCTTACTTACACACTGAAACAGGCATTTGATGTACGGTTTGGAGTGACATATTTTTTATTTCTGGCTTTTCTGTTCCATCATCATCACCTACAATAGCAAAAGTAAAATAAGAAGAACAAGTACAAGATCAGTAGACTTGTTTTGATGTCATAAATTATTTCTGGGTATAATCTCTTGCCGTGTCTGGCTATTGGATAATGCGGAACATTACAGGGAATTCAATTAAGGAATGGAGATGCTTAGTAAGTTACGCGGATATATTTGTGTAAGTCTGTGTGGATTGAGAACAGACCGCACGAGGAAGCTCAATCTGTTTGTAGTCTGGAAGCCATTCATTCAATGATTTCAATCTTCGTCCAGCAATAGTGGATTATAGGCGATTCCTAAGCCACCGGCATTGCTACATTTCCTTTAATATGAGCGATATTGATAAATCTTTAACAACATTTTTGTGATGGAATATCATTTTCAAATCCTAGTTAAGTCATTTCACGTAAAATATTTTCAATAACATTTCCTTTTATGATATGTGATAGTTTCGTCTTGCTGTTTCCTGGCTCCTTTTTCAGCTTTTTATTCTCATGCTCAGGAAGTAACCCACCTATTTCAAATATGAAAATATGAGGTAATTGAAAATTGATTTATCAGCTGGATACCTAATTAAAGTACATGATTGCACAGACAGTGATGAAACAGGAGAGGAATATTGAAGGTTTGACACCACTCAAACTATGGTAATGTGTGTAAGAACACTGATTAATTAATTAAAATCTGAATTATTATATGTTAATATTTTAGCATAGTTATTGAGTAATCAGTTAAGGTATAATGACAATGAAGTCAGAGTAGGATCTAGATTGAATGTTCTAGGGTATGCATCTCGCCCTGTACCACACACACACACACACACACACACACACACACACACACACACACACACACACACACACACACACACACACACACACATGCACACACACACACACACACACATGCACACACACATGCACGTACACACACACCAACACCCATCTACATTCAACCAGCTCTCCTTTTTTAACATTACTCAATTAGTGTATATTGTTGTTATTTCTGATGATACCATGTTTAAACTGATACATTATACTAAACACGCAGGCTGTCTTGGGGTGAAATTGTGGTCATATTTATTTTTAAAGATTAATTATTTACATTTTCATTAAGGACTACAACAAGTGTGTATGTTAATGATGTGACACAATCATAGAAAATCATGCATGCATGTATCGCCATCTGTGTGAAGGATATACGGTAGCTGCAGATTCACTGTTATCCCAGACATGCTTCTCCAGAACAGTGTTGTGAACGCACCACAGGTAATCAAGGAAAGAGCAACAGAGATCCACCGGCTTGGACTGAACTATTGAATTACAAGTGTCATCAATATTCTGCTCATGTCTGTGAAATTAGGGAATCCCAGTGGCCTGGTCTAACTGATTTCTTTACAGATTTGTCATCTAGAAGTTAGATAGTGATACCTTTTGTAAGGAAAACTGAAGATCAAGTAATATGAGCCTCTCTAACCTTCAAGGACTATTCTCTATTATCATCTTAGTTGTCGCTGTGAGGACAGAGACATACATATTGAACAGTTCTGACCTTCTACAAGTATAACTGCTGCTCTCACATGACTGCTGTCTTGTGGCTGTGTTCCAGACATACACAGATTGTATCTGAAGACGAGTCCCTGTGCTCCTTGACAGATGTAATGGGATCAACTAAGACACTGAGCATGCTGTGCTTTATACAGCAGATGTCTAGAGACCTGGTAACATTGCATATAGCACTGGGACACTGCATGCTATACTTTAGACAGCAATGTCTGGAGACCTGGAGACATTGCATAGCACTGTGACACTGCATGCTATACTTTATACAGCAGTATGTCTAGTGACATGCTTTGACTCTGTACATATTACTGTATTGTCATCACAGTTAATCATCCAAATGGCAATTGTAACTATTTCAGTTTTACCTGTTGCTTTTATACCACACTTTTCTAAAGGCTTAAAGAATAGTACAAGTACCTGACACTGAGATGCTAACTGTGTTCTCAGTAAAGGTTGTGATTCAGGCCTCTGCATATTTAATGGTGTCGGCCCGGGAAAGCGACATTTATAATTTCAATGGTGCCGGGAATGCGACAAACCTAATCGGAACTGGAGCGTGATAAATGCACAATACCTTAAGCAATCAACCTCTACCGTAAACTAGATAAAAAGTTCGTTTCGAATGGGAATGATGATAATATAAGCGTGGTACAAGCGTACGCTTACTTTATAATTGTAATTGCGTCGCATTTCTCGTCTCATTTAATGGCGTTAGCTGCATGCAAGATGGAAAACAATCATTCAAGGAAGCTAATTGTCTTTAAGTTATCTTTCGTAAGAACGGGCAGTATAAAGTGAATTGTCGATACACTAAGAGGTGCCCAAAACTTGTACTATGGACGTTTTAAATATAGATGTAAAAAAAGTCGTGGTGAGAAGAAGTACTGGACATGCATTGTAGCGGGATGCAATGCTTCCATCGCAACAGACAACAACATTTTGCAAGCCCAGGGATACTTGGATGAGGAGATGAGGTTTCCCGTTTGCAACAAAACCATGCCATCGTTCCTGGTGACCTTTTGAAGATGATCCCATCTTTATCTTCGCTTAAGACAATTCTCTAATGGCAGCGCCATAAGACTGTACTGCGACTTCCACCCACACGCCCAGAGATTCAACTAGAAGGCAAATTCTACTGTTCACCACAAGAATATGGAGCAACTGTGTAATGCTGACATTGTATTTGGTGATGGAACATTTTCTTCTGCTCAAAACTATTCACGCAGATATATACCATTCATTCTGAGTATCAATAGCACATTTTCCCAATGGTGTACTGTCTCCTACCAGACAAGTCGGAAGAAACCTACACTACAATGTTCGAGTATCTCAGAGAATTGGCCCAGATGTTAGAAATACCTTTCCCACTACCCATGTATGCGGATGTTTCTTTCACTACACGCAGTGTATTTGGCGTCGAGTCCAAAAGGAGATCGTGAGCAGCAGCAGTAGCATTGCCGTTGGTACCACTGGACAAGGAAGATGTGTGGCTAAATGCCATCGCGGACAGTCCCCCAGACCAAAAGGTGCGATCGTTCATGGATTATGTTACCAGTTCGTGGATTGAGAATGACAAGTTTCCCATGTACATGTGGAACCACTTTGGCAACAACAGGCAATGGACCAACAACAACGTTGAAGGATGGAACTTTAAGCTGAACAAACTGGCCAGGAAAAAACACGCAAACATCTTTGATGTTCATGTAACTTCATTTAATAGTTTTAAGTTATACATATATGTTCTTAAAGTATCTCTTAAGTTTTATCAAAGTATTTTTATAATTCTATTTTACAATATATCAGTATACATTTTACTGTATCTTAAACTATCTATATCATATGGACTTATTCGTGTTTCACTTTATAGCTGGTTGTCAAATTTTGCAACAAGTACGGTAAATAAATATACAATTTAAATCCTTTGTTTTATTCTCCCTTCAAACTACAAAGGAAGCGTCAACACTGAATCAGTGAACCGAGAATAGTACCGGGAAAGCGTCACTGGTTTTACAACCTGTTTCTTAATTTGTCGCTTTACCGGGCCATGACCTATTGAACACTGTACATGTATGTTAGCTCTATAATTAATTAAAGTAACTTCTTAATTGGGTTTGGAGCCATCCTGCTTGCAATATAATGTTTTCCATCCTTGACTATTGTAAATCTCTTTCGTAATTCAAAAGGTAGGTGTATGTAGTGTCAAACCTCGTTGCTTGCTATTAGTATATGAGCGAGCTATCTCTATCTGGTTGGTTTAACATGCAATATAATTTTATAGTTCTCAGTGATGAAGGAACTACCGATATAATAGATGGTGTATTTACAAAGAATGATGTGGCAGTTGTCTAGACATGTGATGTAGAAAGCACTCAATGGGACCAATGGCATACAATCTTGAAATTTAGTGAGATTTTTTTTATTATTCATCATTTCACTAATAGCATTCCTTGATAGACATTGACCAGGTGCCAAAAACCAATCTCATCTTCATAGTTTTAAATGAAACTGTCATTCTCTTTCTGCATTATTAGATATTTGAAATTAATATCTGCTGATAATTCTTTTAAGCAGTGCACCAAAATTGCATCAGTTTTTTAAAAGAAATTTTGCATCTGAAGGACTTTAGAATTTAATGTAATTTTTGTGCTGTGAGCTATTTTAGTTTTAATGACTGCAATCTATGGATGAGGTCATTAATTATTTTTTGGAAAACAGGATCCTTTCAATAATAGCCGATGAGGATAATTTTTCCCGAGAACAAAAGGTTTCTAGTTGACTACATTATGAAATACACAACCTGGCCTTGAGATTATTAAACTTTCTTGAGTACAATTTCATTCTCCACTTAAAATTTTCTTCACAAATCCCCATATTAAATCTGAGCTTGAGCATTAAATTGTACTGAGAAAGTTTCAGAATCTCCAGACCAGACAGACTATTAAGCTTTCAAACAGTTAAAACTAACTGTAGCAACAGATGACTCCAGAGGGATGGCACATAACTCTTCAGTGCATCCTGCCTTTCAGTAAACCAACATGCAATCTATACCACTGGACAGTGTCTAACACTCCTCTTGAGAATACTCTTCTCCTGAGAGCAATATTCAGAGAGCCAGGAATTGGGACTTCTCATTTCCTTTCTTGAAAGTCCTGACACCGTTGATGTTCCGCAATTCTCAGGTGAGCAGTTCCAGGGAGCTTGCACAACTCATCATCTGAGGATGATTGGTGGCTCTGAGGTACCAATTTTATACCCACCAACCATGCTTACTTCCAACAGGAACATCACCATCCTTCTTGCAATGCTGCTTGGACTTGCCACATGACCATCATCTTTGCGATCACTACCAATAACTTGGCAACATCAGAAGGATGACCAGGCCCCAATTTCTCAATTTAAACTTTAGTTTTAGATTTTGCTCAGCTGAGATTTCTTCCATTGACTCAGTGCTGTAACAAGTAACATCTCAGTAGTATTTGATTTTGTACTCAGTTAGTGCTGAGTCGATGGGAGAAATCTCAGCTGAGCAAAATCTCAAACACAAGTTTACTTCAAGAAATCGAGGCCAGTTCTTGTTAAATGTTCATCATCATGCCAACATTTCAATCTTATGGATATGTTCATAATGATATTGGTTGCTCACCAGAATGAGTGAATGAGTGTCACAGTGATTATGGAGTTTAACATAACTGCAGGAATATTTCACCCAGTTGCAACCAGAATGAGAACAAGAGCTCGAGAAGTGAAAATACATAGCTATACCATATAAAACACAAAGCTATACCATATTCAGGACAAGACAACCATTTTTCACATGAGCAAGACTTCAGGCTATTGGTACTTCATATAGCACAAGACCTCATTTGATAGCCGCACAGAGAGAATCATGAGCCAGAGAAGCTAGGGGAAAGGCCAACTGAGCTAAAGCGGTGGAATCTTTATTAAGTGTAGGGGCAACATTACATGGGCCTGTTCATTATTTGCCTCACGTGGACTGGCATTGATATTTACTTTTTGTCACCACAGGCTCTCTTCATCAGTGCTGTTAAAAAGAAATGTTCAAACAGAAGGCTTCACTTTGAAGCTATCAGCCTTGTTATGGCCAGCTCAGACTATTGCTGCTAATACTTGTCATGTTCAGTCACCTTGTCGATCAGCCTTCACCCAATAGAAGAAACTGATACATGACCCAATGCTTGTAGTCATATGTGTCTCATATAAGTAGACACTTAAAGAACAGTGATGTTTTCTTTCCCCATTTTTTATCAAGAACTAAGATTTAAATGAATTCATTGGTGCTAGTAATGCACATTGCACTGTATGGTTATAACAACATGCCAATCTCAACCTAAGAAATTCTTGTTTGTGTAAGAACTATGAGAACGTGTCATAATATCTGTCCTAGTTGTTATATTATGGTTCTAAATACATGAAAACATAACCAACTTAACCAGGCCTAAATTAAATTCTTGTGTCTGTTGAAGTATGAAATTTATCCCTCCATGTTTTATGCAATCATTTGTAATATCTGTTATGAAATGACTGCCTGTGGCAATAGAACAGTGCTCTGTTAACACTTCATAACATGACGGTATTGGTTGAATATCTTTACTGCTGCACGGGCAATACATAATAACGATATCTTATGCTTCACTGACTTTTCTTTCCTTTATTTTCCCATACACAATAGGCAATGGCAACTCATAATAACGATATCTTATGCTTCACTGTCTTTTCTTTCCTTTATTTTCCCATACACAATAGGCAATGGCAACTCAGTGGTATTATTAGAAACATAATTTTATGATCCATTCAAGTATAATCTCTAGAAGCACAATGCCTATATATGTCCACTTCCAGCATTAGTTTCAATCCCACTTTTACAAAGCATTTTGTATAACCTTTGCTTCATTGCTAGGTAATGTCAGAATACTGGCAACACAATTGTTTTATCACAGGATGTCAATGCCATTGAGATTTTTTGCTTAATGTCATAGCAGGAATCTCTTGCCCATGCGTGACAACTCAATGCTATTGAGTCACTGTGAAGCTTTCCACAGCAGCCACTGGTAAACCAATGGCAGTAATATATACGTTCATTTTATGAAGAATTAAATCCATAGATCAGACTAAGACAATTGCAGTTAGATCCTATCAAGAAGTAACTGTGCTATCCTGGAGCCAACTGGTCCAGAAGGAGAAAGTCATCAGAACAGATTGCTCTCTTGCTCTCCTGCTCTTCTGCTCTCCTGCTCTAGTCAAAGACTCCCTGGAACATCATGGTTCTGGAGGAAGCACCAGACCAGGTATTGATTAGATAAAACCATGGGGTAACAGTAGAACTCCTTGCTCTCAAGAACAAGAGGTAGATGCCTGCTCATCTGTCCATAGATGCATGTCCAGATGTAATCAGCAATTCCTCTTGCAATGATATATAAGATTACGTGTTTCCTTTCCATACATCGTGATCCTGGACAATGATTTCTTGCTATGTAAATCTATACCCTTGTTTTCAGTCAGGATTCATGCCTGTGACTATTTCATATCACAGATTGGTCTAAGCCTGCTGCGTATCATGCTAAGCTGTGTCTCTAAGCCTGCTGCGTATCATGCTAAGCTGTGTTTTTGACAGGGACTGCTTGTAGTGTTTGAGCTGTAGGTTTCTCTACTTGGTTCCCCATCAATTCACCCAAGAGGTATTCCAGTGACACTTGACCTTCACTTGACATTATCACATTTAAAATTAAACTTGCGATTAATGTCAAGCTTGTTATTTAACATAGAAGATTGTGTTTAATATCAAGCTCGCTGACTGACTGTGGCTGACTGATTCTTGCTCGAATCACTTCCATATCATCAAACAGATTTTCAATGTCATGGTCAAGGTCAATTTTTGACAAATTTACTTTGTTTAAGACATTTATAATTCATTGCAGAAATGTACATTAAAATGTTTATAAGAGGGCTGTATATAGTTATATAATTACTCAATTAATTGATGCAGTATGTTAGGTATATTAATATAAAAATATAGATTCAAATGATACTTTTATGGTCAATATTCATGTCACAGATAATAAGTGTACGGATAGTGAATACAGTAGTTACATGATACGGAAATATCTTCTATTCCTTTTCCATTATTTTTCTATTACCATGATAAATATAGATACCCTATGATCATGTATTAGATAGGATGCTCCATTATATCAAATCTGATAACACAATGCCAGGTTGACAAGAAACTGATTAATGAAGAAGCATGTACATCACAGAAAGAATGTTCTGCTCATGGACGTAGACTTTATTACCCTGGCTAATAGATATTAACCTCAGAGTAGTTGACTGTGCAGCTTTCCCAACACTGTTACTTTTTTTCAGGACATCAGAACAAAGCATCTAGGGAGACTTGTGGACAAAGATTCAGGAAAATTGAATGTGAACATCACCATTCTTGCATCAAATGATCCAATCAGAAAGATAATGGTATGTATTTGATCATATTCTATTAATAACACAATATCAAATTACGGTCGGTTTAATATTTGGTGTTTTTACAAGACTGAGAAGCCTATTATTTTTCTTTCTATTATGTAATATCCATTACGGTGCATGTATACTATTACAGGTATACTAGCTAACTGTGAGCGTGTAATGTATTCAATGCCTTGAGGATGTGTTGATTATGACAAGAGCTGTGTAGAACAAGCATATCAGTAGTGGATATACTTCAAATAATTTGCTGCATCATGGCGGAATATATAAATGCAATTAGTTAATTATTCTACATCTCTGTAAAGCGATCACCAACCAGCCATTATTTTAATTGTAATATATTATGCAGTTATTTATCTATTAATTTTATATAGCGCTTCATTCTGCATTGGTGTTCAGCTTCTGTGTGTATATGTTTTCAGTCGATCTTCTCAAAGAATAGCCTAGTGCCAACAGTATTTCAATAGGATGAGTGGAAAATGATTGAAATAATGAAAAATCTTTTTTATGGTATATCAAATTCATTACAGTACATTACCGGTATGTACTATGCTTTTTTCTGGTATCATTCTTGTCCATTGTGCAGTTTGCTCTATTTATGTTGTGCATATCTGTGTCGTCAACTTTACCTTATTTACAGACCTATATTTTGAGGTATTCATTTAATTTTGGTTTGTCTTTGTTGAGTCACATTGTTGAGCCCCAGTATGAAATTACTACCTAATGGACATGGAGGGTGTGTTACATCTCAGTATAAATGTTTCTACCAGTCAACATAAATATGGGGTCCAATCTAGTCAAGATACTATCAGATTATATACATCCAAACAAAAATAACATATTTAACACTGAAGGCAAAATATAAATTTGCTATTGCATGAAAAAAAATATACAATTTAGACATTGAAGATATTTATGTGGAGCTTAAGGATTTAATCTGAGAATTGTCTCTATTTGTGAAAACATAAAATATTGATTCCACATGAGCGGAGAGTTAAATTCACCAATTGCATATGGAATCTGTATAGATTCTGTCGCGGCTTTACCCAGATGAAGTTAATTTGGCCAAACTGCAAGTGTCACTTTTTTCTAAATGGCAGTGTTGAGGAAAAAGCTTGAAGGCCTATTATGTTTACATATGGGAGATTAGATGGCCTTGGGAAATCGACTTCCTTATTTTATTAACATTCTTTATAAAATTATTCTTCAATAACTGTTTAGTTATTTGAAATTTATTTTCATATTTATTTCCATTAAATGTTTGGTTAGTTAAATGTTATAAACATATGTCGATTATTAACAAGTTATTATACTATACTACTAGTACTGATATTATTTTAAAAATTTAAGTCTATCTGACATACCCAACACCCGACATTCAACACATTTGACACACCTAAAGCACCCCATGTACCCAACACATGCAACATACCAGGCATACCTTACATACCACCTGGTATATTGTATAAACATAACAAATTGACCATATTTGAAACAGCCAAGTATGTCATAGCTTACTTCTGCCAATCTTTAAGGAAACCAATGAATCTGATCATATTAACCAAGTCAAACAATGTCCTCCTCTTAATGCTAGACCATACTGCTTCCTTTGTTTACTGGAATAATTGATTGTGAAGTGAGGCTACCTAATGTGATTATTCCCTTCTTTGCTGTAATGTCCTCGGACTGCTTCCTCCCGTGGCTCTGCACTATCTACCACACAGCAACCCCCCATCAAACAGACAGCCAGCTCTTCTCTGAAGACTGCTTCAAAACAAATTGTCCTATCCATGCCCAATAGATTGAATACTGCTTGTGATGACAAAGTGGAAGCGACATTTTCATTGGAATTGCTCTGGCAAAAGCAAACTGACCCAGTGCATCAGTTTAGTGTAATAAGTCTTCCAGCAGTTAAGAGAATCCACAGTAGCTCAGGGTCAACTTCACCATCATGGCCCAGGGGTGAAACAATTGCAATAGAAAACTGCAGCCGCATGCCTCTGCATAAAGTCTTAGATGCAGATGGTGGTGCTTAGATTTGCTGATGACCTTTGTTTAACCAAGCTGCACAGATTGCTATGAGGCATGAATTTTAACAAGGCTGTTGACAATGTTACATTGCCGCTTCTTTTGCATTAACCCTTGACTCTGATCTGCTTTCATCCTGACTTTAATATGCATGGAAATTGCATGTGCTTTATGAGGATGTGTATTGTGATGCTGCTCTGTTGTTTGGAGAGATCCTGTTCTATTCTAGTTTGACCACAGCAGTATGCGACTCGTTTAAGGAAAACAAATATGAAGTGCATGTACTCCAGACCCTTTGCTGTTTCATGTATGATGGCTTGATGACATTCTTGAAAGGAATCAATGCATGTATGATCTTGAAGATGTACTTTCAGCTTTCCAGTATGTCATTGCAAACAGGGGTGTGTCTACGTTACTAGTAGGCCAAAAGGCCATGCCTGCAGACAACAAACTCGGGACAGTACCATTCCTGTAGGTCTGTACTTAATTTCACCCCTGGCTATACCCATGTGTTATGTACTTCTTCTTTGTACTACTGCATGTGTCTTTCCTTTAGTGTGTTGTATAATGCATGTGTCTGAATAAATTGCATATCATTTTGACACTGGCTTACACGTCAACTGACAAATAAGCTTTCCAAACTTCTTTAGTTTATCCATTTCAACTTGGGATGTAGTATCATTGATAATATACAATTCTGAAATATAAATCAAAGGTCATATAGCTATTAGGTTGTATTCGTTTACAGTACGTGTTTAAATCATTTGTGAGCTTACATGAAATACAAAAGTGCTACAGTGTAAAACATGAACTCAAGAAACAGAAATTCTATTTTCCGGTTCACTCCTCGGGTCCAAGAAAAACTGTCTTGTTTGTGGAATCTGCTGACTTGATACTCGTGTTAGAGAATACACTTGATGCCAATTATGAAAAGATCCCCTAGGAAATAAACTTTTTGTAGACTCTTCTTATTGCATTTCTTTCATTACCTATTTGAAATTGCCCCATGATTGAATGAATAAAAAAAAAGTAGATTCTATTGGTTGTAAAATTAGATTATGGTCGAGATGTGACAACATGAGTTTTGTACTTTTGATAATTCACAAGAAAGGATTCTGTTACTTGAGGTGAAAACTATGTTTCTTGATAATATCACTTGGTATTTTGCAGACCACTTACATGGTGTAGCATGATGTACACAGAATACTACTTAGATGAGATATGTCAGACATTGTATGCCCTGTTAGTGTTGTCACATGTCATCACCTAGCATGACATGTACGTATGATGAATTAAGTAGAACCATGTACAATGCACATTCATTGATTTGTCTGACCACATTACATCATTCTATTCTTACCACATCAGACCTTAAGACTACAATTTAGTCCTTTGCATAGGATTTTGAGAGAAAATAGATCTAGAACCTGCTTTTATAAAAGAAATTTGCGAAAAACTGCCATTATGTAACACACTGTCTTCAAAGGAATAATCTTCACATCAGAGAAGAAAGTCTACTTGGTCTGATTTCTCCAGAGGAAAGTCTCGTCTAGGAAAAGCAAGCAGATATATTTGCTGTATGCAATGGGTCCAGGACGTTTGTGGCTTGTAGAGGTAGCTTCGATCAGGCAGTTTATATGTATGCGTTGTATCGATTTCGTAACATTGTAATACCTACTTCTGTACATGGAATAATATTATAGTCAGATGTGCCAGACATGATTTCTCTGTCATATAGAGGGATTACCATGCACCAGGGGTGTTGGTTGTATTGCCCATTTAAGAAGGTCATGAAATATTCACAGAATACCGGAAGATTTAACCCTACACAGTCAAAAATTTGAAAGAAGTATCATCCTAAGACAATGTTCAAGTATACTAGTAATTGCTCCGCCCAAAAAATATTATTTCAGTAGATTGTAAAATAATAAGAAATCTGTGTTAGCATTTCATTTATTTTCAGCACTTCGTCATTGTATATATCTGATAAATCTTGAAACATTTCCTTGGAAAATATATGATAAAAACATGATAAATTGCCTTCTCCAATGACTGATTTCCTCTGGTCTTTACTAGTATGACACTCTGTCATAATTATCAGTTCTATGCCAGTTGAAGTCAGATCAAGTCATAACAGTAGTGTACAGTCCAATATTTTTCTTCTTCTCAATACAATGCTGGTATGCAGTCCTGTCATACAAAACCAAAAACAAAATTTAAAGGTATTATTATCTTAAATTAGCTCTTAAATTCCACCAATTATTTATTTATTTTTTTATGCTCCAGCTCACTGTAAATCTCCAGTATTGTTTTATGTTGTACATATCTTACATATATTTATCTTGTCTGTCCATTTTTAGTACTGTTTTTATATGTTATCCATCCAGTCTTTTATTATCTCTCTAATGCATAGCTAATTCCCCCAGAGGGTAGTAAAGTCTTATCTTATCTTTTCTTACATGAAGACTTTGAACCTAACAAATGGACCAATTCCATAGACAGTGCCATTCTTTATTTACTGCAACATCAGGTGCTACACTCTATGTTTGAATTCATTTGGGTCAGTTCCTAAAATAAGAGAAGATCTTCAAATACAAGAGAATGTTTGTTCAAAGACCTTGATGTCACTGTAGTGTTTTTGAAAGTAAAATATGACTTTTTATCTATTGATCTTTCCCATTTCCGTCACATTGATATCGGTTGTAGGGATTTATTTTTAAGATTCAACATACAACGTATAATTATTTTGGGAAAACTATTATTATCTCTATAAAGAGAATCTAAAATGTACAGGTTTGGAGCTTGTATCAATGAAATTTATATTTAGTAATTTATTATTTGAAAATGTCAAAGGTAATCTCTTGTTAATAAACAAAAGTTGTAATATTTAAAGTTTTCGATAACCTACAAGATA
This sequence comes from Pseudorimula midatlantica, assembly GCA_032361205.1. NCBI lineage: Eukaryota > Metazoa > Mollusca > Gastropoda > Lepetellida > Lepetodrilidae > Pseudorimula > Pseudorimula midatlantica. Next base: position 18,631 of record JAUTBR010042227.1, read on the forward strand.
GATATGAAATTAATGTGCATTTGGAGGTATATGTATGCATATGTTTTTCCTTTGTAAATTACCAGTAAATTGATTTCCAGTTTGAAATGGAACTTCCAAGAAACACCTTGATAAATTTGGTTAATAAAAGAGTAGCTTTCATGAGATTGTTGTTGATCCAAAGTAGAATATTACTGGTGACACATGGTATCATGCATTGCACGGCTGACCATTCAGGTTAAAGTAAAGCACAATCGAGCTTGGCTGGTGTGTAGATGGGTGACCAAGAACCTAAGGGTAACTAGGATTTGTTACTGTCCAACACTGAATCACAAGCTGAAAAAAATGTGGCTTTGTTCGATAATACCTCTGTTCACCCAGCAGAGAATGGGCACCCAGAAGGATGAGATGGACATGTGAATAATAACCTTGTAGTCCCTTAACCCTTTACCTACTACACCTGTTTTGACGTACAGCTACCTAACGTCATTCAGCAGTAGGCACTACTGATGATAGTAATGTTATTCTTAGAGTGCTTATAAGCGCTACTGAGGATAGCGACGTCACAATTAGAGCGCATGTAGGCGCTCCTGGTAGTTAACGGGTTAACAGCATACTCTCCAGAGAGTTGAGAAGGAATTGAGTGCCTATAGATCTGTTGACCAGGGTAATAATGTAGTGTCATGAGCTTTCAAGCATGGATTTTGTGCAATATACATGTTCTCATTATTATTATTATTACTACTACTGAATAACTAGCTCTCTGTGACAATTTCTACTAATTCTGCTTTTTAATAATTACTTACATACAACATGATCATGATATGAGACAGTTTAAATCTAACTGTATTGAAGTTTCTAAATAGAAATGTTAACACCGCAAGGTATGGTGCCTAGAGTTCTACAAGAGATCTATATGTATTCCAGTTTTTCATCACAGAGAATGTATGTTGAATCTAGTTGTCTTGATATACAGAACTACTACCAATACTTACAGAGGAAACAGCTGTAAGTATTTGTGTCCACAGTGTACAGTTAGACAACATACTTTACTCTGGTTGGTCTGTGTCCAAAGCTGGAATGAGTACCTTGAATGGCCATTGAGAGTGAATTACTTTTCAAGGACCTCACAATGTATTTGGGAGCAAAACCTCCAACAACCAAGTATGTCATATGGTAGGACCTTTCACCATTTCTGGTGGGAATCTAAAAAAGAAAGAATTTATGATATGGTTGACAATAATCAGTGGACAACGTACTTTACTCTATTTTCAATTTGGTCCATACACCCAGCGCTAATGAATGCTTAGAGGAGATTTCTCACTGAATGCATGGTAACCTTGCATTAGTTTTCTCACAGGCATGGTTGACAATATTGTGTATATTGTATCAATTATCAGTGAGTCACAACACCAACTGGTGCTTGCAGGTTTACTGCAACATACAGCAAAACGATTGTTGCAGGTTTCTTCCTGCCGTAAACTGAAAAGTCATGATTGCAAGTAAAAGAACCTTTGTGGTCCAGGTATTTCTTGCCACCACCCAATAACTTGGAAAACCATGAAGCACTGCTGTTTCCAAGACATTAATACATATGTACCTCCTCAATCTTAAAGAGCTTCCAACAAATAGCATACTTGTGGATAGAGAAAGGGGCAATGTACTAATGTAATATTGTTCTTATACCACATTATGTTCACGACAAACGTCTGGAACATTAGGTGCAATAGCAGGATCAGCATGCTCATGGATGGGGAAGGAAGGCAAGGTAACAATGCACTATTGTTCATATACAGGGGTAGAAAACGTGTCATTTTCCAAATAGCCAGGAGAGCACTCCTTTCTGGAAACTAGAGTGCCATCCTAAACATCTAAGGGCCCTTAATTTTAATGAAAGTTTAAAATTGTAATAATAATAAAAGCTGGACATGGAAGGACTGCAAGATGCCAATTTTCTGTTCAAGACAAATGTCTGTAACATTAGGTTGCAAACATCTGGAACATGATGGATGGCAAGGTACCAATGTTCTATTGTTCTTATGCCACCTATCTGTCCAGACATTTGTCTTCAACACTTCCACTTGACCAAGGCTTGTCATCACAAGTGCCTTGTGTGCCTCATCAGACAACAATCAGGCATGAAGTGAGTCCCTTGATTGAGATACTGGGGAATCAATGACATGTAGGTTACAGTAAAGGAAGTCCACAGAGGACTTGGAGATTAGCAAGGGCAACACTCCGGCCAGAAAAGGTGACAGACATTATCCATTAATTCTGAATTCGATGATGGGAAATATCACATACGTCTCAGGGCTGCAGATATGGGCGCAGATCCATGAATATGTTTTGGAAGAAAGAATTTAATTAGTGTGTTTTCTTACAAAAAGGCATTTTTCAAATATGGTACCGGTAGGTATGAATGGCCTTGTATCCCCTAATAATACTTCTGTAAGTGATAAAAGCCACTCAATGAGATAAATATGGTATTTTTGAATGACCGTTATATATATTTATTTCAATTTAAGAAAACCTTAAGGTAAACAATATATTCATGAACTACAATTTTCCATTCAATAATCTTGAATTTATTTAATTTAAATTCCAAACTGAGGAAGATATTGTATATTATAATGATACTGTGTCTTAGTTTAGCAAATGCAAAACCATAATATAGTTAATCTTAAAGGCATAATATCACAGATATTTATGGTTGTTTTGGACTAGTTCTTAGCTACAACTGCAAAATGCATTCACTTCACATACATAAAATCAAGTTTGTACTTTTAAAAACCTTTCCACCGCTGTTTGGTAGACAAATAACCAAGTTACCCCCCCTATAGTCTACTGATAGACAACCTGAATATAGTCGTATTGCTATTTGCTTCATTATGTCAATGCAAGGGATATAACTCAG
>JAUTBR010042893.1:0-12033 GCA_032361205.1 Pseudorimula midatlantica
GCTTCCATTTCGTATAAGATGTATGCCCTCGTGCCATAATTTTGGTTTTGACCTCGCCAAGGCTCGTTCAAAACCAAACTTATGTCACTCGGGCATACATCTGATACGAAATGGAAGCTACTACTACTACTTCTACTACTACTTCTACTTCTACTTCTACTACTACTACTACTACTACTACTATTAGTAATAGATCAGTGTGCTCTCATTTTCCTTCTCAACGCCCTGGGGCGTATACATCAACCCAAATGTACTTGAGCGTGACTGTTCTTTGCAATCTGATCTTAATGACCTATGCTAAGTAAGCATTCAGTCATTCGCAAGTCTAGATTTGCAAATAAGCTACGTCTAAATACAGAGAACATTGAATGTTTTAATTCTAATCAATACATTATAATACCAACAAATACAATTCAGGCTTCACTAGTCGTATGTTACAGAGATTTAACTTAGAATATCGCACATAAATATACATCGTGTACGGTCTTCTTTTCCTTATCCATCTGCAACTACAACTTGTTCAACTAATAGTATATACATGTATCAATCAATTCGACAGAACAGCCAGAATTCTTATCTCGGAACCTTTATTATATTCTACTCTCTATTTGTGTAGCGTACACATATCAAACTATTCAACCAGTTTTATCATGATTTATGGCATTAAGTCTCGTCTACTAAACTGATAGCAGTATACTGTGTATCGACCATAAACGTAACAACTAAACCCTCAAAGATATAAATATTGATTTCATTGCCTAAGGGTGTACTAAATACTTCATATGATTGGTGGGTTCCAGGAATGTATCTGACTTGCAGTCGTGACCTATTGGTATAGTGTATAGTGACCTATTGGTATAGTGTAGACTTGAATGTATGTTATAGTATTGATAAGGCATTGATATTAAATACACTGTGTCACCAGTTATATGCTAGCGCTCGTGAAAAGAACAGAGGTCCTCATCCAATTTCAATTATATTTACACTGTCGAATTCAAGTGGAACTAGCATTTCAATTTCAACGAGACTTTGTTGTATTAACAGATCTGTGATTTGATATTGATTTCAACATCTATGTGTACTTTATTGACATACTTTCATAAGTATCCGATAAAAGGGAAAATACTTGCAAATGTATTTTCCTTGATTACAATTACATATATAATTGTGTTTAAATGATGTTACACACACGCACGCGCGCACACACACGCACACATACACACACGCATACACATACGCACACACGCGTGCGTGCACGTACACGCACACACACATACGCACGCACACACACACACGCGAGCACATACACACACACACACAAACACACACATGCACGCACGCACACACACATACACACACACACACACACTGACACATATAATTAAATTTGCCTGGTTTATAACTTATATGTTTGGGTCATGAGCCTGCTTTCGAGCGTGGATTTGACGCAACATACATTATTATTATTATTATATAATTATACAATGGGTTAATTTTCGTCTCGAAATTCCAACACATTCCTTTTTCCAAACGATAGCAGAATATATTTTCGAAGTAATTTCTACGAATCTTGCCTTTGAACAGTATTACATCACTTGTACTTATTAATTAACATGTTACAGAAGAATTTTAATGAGAATAATGAAACCTTGTTTTTATTCGGTTTGTCGGAAACAAGTGGCATATTGCTTGAGTTTATGTTTCTTCGTCATTCTGAGACGTAATGCCATAATGTACTGTAGAAGATTACCCTGCTTCCAGACCGAAACAGCATTCCCTATTTTAACGTCTACAGACATACTTAGCAATGTAATTAATGGATACTTGAGAAAGAGAAACTAGCAAATTCCTTCATTTCAAGTCCGTTTTACAAATCCGTAACATACGTAACTTTAAAGGTCTCATCATTTGCGGTTTACTGGAAATATACCAGTAGGGCATACCTGTTTAGAAATCTATTTATTCTCTTTTCTCACTCCCTATATGTTATTCAACGTATTTCAGAACGGAAGGCTTATGCAAGATCCGAATTCTGGCAAATTCTTAATCTATTCTTGAATTGGTTTTATGGAAAATGTTCTAAATAACATTACGGGCCCTGTGGCCCTGACAAAGGATAAATATCCTACGGCCCTGATTGAGCTTCATCTGGTAACGAAATTTTATATATATCATTATTAATATGCGTAGTAGCTAAAGGCTGCAGAAGCTAGACAAGAGCCATAGACTATAGTGGTAGCTATATTCGGACCCATGGTATTCCCGTTTAACCCTAATCAATAGACTCCGTCCATTCACCGTCGAATGACAAACGAAGCTTGGAAATCATATTACGAAATACAGCTTTTCCTTCGGGCCATGACACAAACATTGTCTAGAAACGCGCTTCTGAACAATTATCATCGCGAAAGATGTGGCTAGTCTCCTTCCATGACGTCACCGACTTCATCAACTACGTCGTGGTGCCGTCGACTCGAGAGAGCCTTGGGCACATTCCAGACACCCAGTGCCGATAATGACCGATTACTTCTGAAGGCTACCTCGGGCGACGGAGAACATCATCATTGAACATAAGCCGTATCACTATCCAGATCTCGGCAACAGTTGGGTAACAGTAGGATTTATACAATGGATTATTCTTAATGGAAACTGAAATTGTAATGGGAATAGGCCTGCACGTCAAGGGGATTTCCTTTACATGCATTGGCTACATTTCACCCAATAACAGATGACATATAACTTCATGAACTTTGTAACAGCGGGATCTGCAAGAAATATTACTTCCGGAAAAATAGTTGCCTCAATTGAACATCAGTGGTGTTCTGGTTCCTGTTATTTTCCATGTTTTGATATTATTCCACTTCACAATTGGAAGTCGCGGTTACGATCTCTGGGAGATTATCTATATGTTGGTGGCAATGAGGACGTCTTCTCTAGAGCGTCTTTTGGTAAGACTTGTCGGTCAAGGCGCTACTTGAACGTCGGCGGCGCAATCAGTCTCCACCGTGTGCCTGGAGGAAAATATTGTACGCGTAGTCGTTTTCCCGTCGTGTTGGCGGAAATGTCGAGACTGGAACGCGACAGAACGTCACATTGTTGACTGGACGTGTCATACAGACAGCCTACAATACAATACGCTTGCACTGCGTATGTCTGCCACTCATCTTAAACTGAATATTATATTTTTTAGTCCTTGTCAAAGACTTTTCTTGGCATTTTTAATGGGTTTCTTGTGTGGTTTTTTAACATTTATTTTTGGAAAGATTGGCACTTAAAGTTGACAAAGACTAATTGTGTATCTGCCACCACTGCATAAGATGATATTCCCCTTGAAAGTAACGTTTTAAATGTTATATATATACATTACATAACTAATGGATCAGTCAGTGCTCTTGGAGGATCTAGAATTAGGATCTACAGTAGATGGAATGGTCTTGATGAAATGATTTATCTAAATGGAAAGATTTCAGTAGACCATAGATTATAATCTACGAGTGGACAGAATTGTCTGATGACAAGATTTAGAGAAGAATATAACAGAAGGATCTACAGTACTAGTAGATAGAATGCTCTTCATAGAACAATCTTGATACATTGAAACCATCTAGCTGAAACCTCGTTGGTCACGCTCTGATACGTTGAACTATTCACAGTGATATAGATATATAATATGCAAATCATGAAATTCAAGCGGAGATAAATTATCTCTAAATCTCAGCTTTAAGACACCATGGCGCCATCAATGTATCGCCACGGACCTTAACAGTTTTCCTTTATTTTTATTGATCTTAATTTCAAGGCAATAATTTAAAACAAATTGATGGTAATAATGTACAGAATAACTGTCAACATAATCATTGTTTTCCCCACTGGAAGTTATACAAAATGATCATCAATACTGGAGCAACAACTATTTTCCTAACAACACAAATTATAGCTTCGATATTATTCAGTTACAGACTGATAATCATGCATGAAACACACTGACGGATGAATAAACCTCGTTGAGAATGGGATTATTTCACGTAAAATAAGAGTATTACGTATTTATTATTGCCAAGTTTGTTGGAAATAACTGTGGTGAATACTAATTCGTTGCCAAAATTGCTTGTCAATTACTTAATGAAAATATGTTGCATATAGTCCTATATGTTTCCCACAGTCGTTTAGCTACATTGAATAGAATATCACGACAATAGACTGTACGTGTTGACTATATAAATAACGGAACATTATATTACCGTACATCAGATGTTATGGCCAGTCTTTTACCATACTTATGTACTACGTTGGATAGAATATAACGACAATAGGCGGCACGGATTGACTATATAAATAACGGAACATAAGTCTCTAATCAGACAGCTACGTACAACACTTTGTGTTGTCATTAGATTAATGCGAGAAGAAAATGTTTACGTACGTAGATTTCATGATCTACATATCAATAATAGGTTCAAACACATGCTTTAAATTCTCTTCTAAGTACTACTTTGTTTCTGGTAAATATCGTATGCCAACATGACAATGATCGATTGCAAGATGGTTTACCTATTCCAAGAGCGCATATATGGCATTAGCATTTCATTTTCATTAAATGACTCAGACATTTTCATGCCCACGATAGTAGAGATATATTACGCCATATGCGAACAACACCATATTATCTACATAGTTTGCGTATTCATTCTTGTTAGTGGCGGTTTGATAGATTCCGTTGGAGGCTGTGTCACAGTGAAGAAACCGATTCACGATATTATAATTCCACCCTACACCTCAAGCAATGCCACAGGGTCGTGATGCATTAATTCACATCTAATGCCCAATGACATATATAGCACATCTTTCATCGTACGACTAGGTTACCATGGGAATGTCTTGTCATGTGAAACAATGCTTTAGATTAGCATTTTACTGGTTATGATAATTCTGGAACGGATTGTATTGAATTGTGGTTGTGGTGTTTCAGAAGTTTGCAATGCCTAAGGTTGGATCGCGGTGAAGATGTAATACTTGTTTATCTGGTTTGCTGTCGCAGTACAGGCTTAAATTCAATACCCTAAAGAGAATAGTGAACTTTAAAACAGAGCTGGCAGGCAGTTTTAACCTACACATGACTAGCTTATCTATCAACCATTAAACAAGAGAGAAGAAACTAAACCGACAACATAGAAGACAAAGTAAAGTAATTCAACAGTCTGATATTTTTTGAAATTTAAAAAAAAAAAAATAACAATAATAATACACATACAAAAGTTAGGTGTCTTGTTGCAGGATCCTAATAAAATCCTAACGGGATCCTAGCAGGACATTCTCCCCTCCCGTGTCCTGGTGTGTTTTTGCACATCCACGTTGCGTGGCCCAGAGACCTAACAGAACATCTATTTTATTATTTTGCTGTGATACTATTAAAATATAAGTGTTATATGGTAGGTCTACTACACGTACGTATCGTCAGAACGTACTGTATTTCCTTTCGCTCACACATGCATACAACAATTTCAGTCTCTTAACCTCCAATAATTGATAACTTCCCACGCCATGGAAACAATACTAGTCCGAAAATCAAATCAAATTAAGGCATGAAACAATCATGCACACGTCGTGCTCAGATGGCATCACATTCCAGCAGTGATGATCAGCCTTCACGGGCTCTGCTGTTGACAGCTTGTTTACAAGGAACAGGGCAGCGGCTAGTGACATGTCATGAAGGACAATCGTCCACCAGGAATTCATTGCTATATGGACAGAAGTGGAATACTAGGTACTACGGCTAACTCAGTGGCGGATCCTGGGTTAACTATACATCGCCTTGTTGTTCTCACCGACAACAGTGGCTGCACATGCTGTGATAAACACCGCTCAATTTGTCTTGCCAAGATATGAAAATTATGGTTATTAACTCTTGTTGTCGATAATTAAGTGATATAGTTGTAGTTATTGACAGTTATTACGAATCCCGGTTGGTGTTTATGGAATTTGAAAAGGGTTAGTTTCGAAACTATAGTAGAATATTGATGCTTTTTGTATTAGAATAATAGTTCGTGGAAATGGTCCAATTGCAAATTGATCGATGCCATAATTGCGATGACTACTAGTATTAGCTTGTAGGATTATGATAAAACATGTTTTAAAGTACCGTATTGTATATTGTGTACGTATTATGTTGACATCCACTCATACATACTACACAACAATTCTTCTTACCAAGTTACAAGGGAATGAATACATACAAATGCACACACACCCACACACACACATGGCATGTATGGGCATGACGTATTCTCAGTTCCTGGAATGTTGTACACAAACCTGCCCATGCCGTCTGCGTACTTACTTGTGTCCGGTCACCGCACACCATACACTGATCGTTGCTCAACCTTCCATAATTACTGGTCTTTGAGGATAAGTTAATTCGTCTTTCAGCTTTGATATTTTACCCTGCAGTAATTGTAATGTCTGGTCTGAAAGGTTGTCGTGACCAGGTAATTGATAAACGTTTCAGCTTTCAGTTTTCCTCGCCAAAGCGACGCAGTGTTGGCCCTGTGTTGGCCCAGTGTTGGCCCAGCGTTGTACTCCAGTTATAAGCCTATTATTATTATTAATATTATTATTTATATATATATATATATATCAGTAGCGCAAATATCCAGAATAACTACTCAAATGCGCTTATTACCCCGGTCAACGGATATGTGCACTCAAATTCCTTCTCAACTCCCTGGGAAGTTATAGTCAATGGGAGAGATTTATCTCAGCTAAGCAAAATCTCAAACTCAAGTTTGTTTCGAGAAATCGGACCCAGATCAAATAGTAACAATTCTTTTCGGACAAGATATTGACAGGACGCGCTGTCTGTATAGAGTGGCAAAGCAGATATCATCCTTGGTCCGTCAGAATACGAGCTGGTTTACTGCAGCATTCAGCGCTGCAGAGTTGCGGGTTTCCTCCTGGCCTAAACTGACAGGTCGTGATGTAAGAGAAAGAATCTTGAAAGTGACTTTAAACCCCAATACAAAATTTAATTTTAGAAACCTTAGAGAAGCTACAAATGGACCTACATACAGCGATAGCTGAATGCGGTCTGCATCACTATACGCGTATTGTTTGCGGTAAAACCAGTAATAGAGCCAATTCGGAGATCAACTATTAGTTTAGATAACAGTTAATCACTACTGTATACTATGTCTATTAGCCTATAATATAGACTAATAGACATAGTAAACATTTAAAATTAACTGAAATAGAATCTTCTAACAGAAGAGATATATTATCTGATTCTAATTTAGTTAATTTTAATGTTTGTGAATATTATACGAACGTTTCAGTCAGTCTCTGCTTATAATCATCACTTGTAGTTATTTAGTATAAATAATATTCTACCTTCTATAACTGTTGATTACCATAACACTATCCTTGAATAAACGCATACTCGGCATTCGTTCTTGAAGAAAAGCAAATGTCATTCAGAATATACGCAATTCACACCGACTAAAATACCAATTAGTATTTTCTTTTCATAGCTTTCAAGTTTTCACTGTATGTGATAGATAACGATATTATCGTTGCTAGGTAACAACATTTATTAAAATATTAAAGTAATTCACATTACCGTTGGAACAGTTTAATAATAGTAAGTGTATGCAGGCTTTGTGTGAGTGTGTAGAGTTGTTCGGATCATGAACAGTTGTTTAATATTATATTCAACGAGAAGATATCGTTTTACAAACAGAGATTCTGAAAGATGAACTTTTCGCATTTACGTCTGAATTGGAAACGACCCGATCATTATAAATACGGGTATTCTGAAGGAGACGCCGCCCTCTACGTCGACAATGACGACGAAGAACGGGTGTCGAGGCAAGTTCTATTTATTTAGAAATACGTTAATAACACATCAAACGTCTAGAAAAATGTAAGTGGTGGAACGCGGTCTAAAATGACCTTGACATTTGTATAGATTTTACATATAAGCATTTATGCTTTTAAAAAAATGTTAAATACACATAGCATGTTATATATACAATTACAGATATTTTCCCCTGGCAATCTACTGGTACCATTAAATTTCATGTCTGCTGTGTTATTAATCTGTTAAAAGTGTCCTTTGCCTCTACAAGTGGGATTTCTCGTCAACTTCCAATTGTTATAGTCTGGTCGTTGTACCTGGAAACAAATATTACCAGGGCATATTTAGTATCAAAAGAAGCAGAATGTTATGCTCTGTAAGATGGTGAAAGTCCTCTTTGATCCTCCTTGGGGAAATGTTTTTCCAAAACGATTAATCCAGCATGGTAATTGGCCCTGTGTGTCCGATATATATTTTTTTATTACTACTTTTATCTGTTTTCTGTTATCTGTTAACACCAATATCATATTAATATCATTATCGTCGCTGATCACTAGTTTGAACATGGTGGAGGTATTTAAATAGAGTTCCGCCACAACATGTGTACTATAAAATAAGGAATACATTTGTATTGACACGGGACTTATTCCTTGCTGTGTGGGTACCCAAACGCCCACTTCTATGAGTGACAGCTTGATATAACAATCGTGATGTCATTTTATATTATCTGTATTAGCCGTAATGAATGGTAACATCAAACATAATTATTCTGCATAGGCCTAAATGTACCGTAACATAATGAATATTTACATACATGATGTCTTTTATATTAAATTTAATGTTTACAACCTACTGACGTACGGCATCTACATTATGTTTATGCATTAAATCCAACTGCATGGATAAACCTATTATTTATATAGATGTTATTGTAAGCTCGATGTACATACTATCAAAATTGCCTTTGACTTGTTGACAAGATTCAAGTGGTTGTCATGGCTCAGTGACGTAATTATGCATGCATAACAATGACATTGACAACGATCAAATACACGAAATAATAATAATAATAATAATAATGATAATGATAATGATAATGATAATGATAATGATGATGATGATGATGATGATGATGATGATAATAATGATAATAATAATATTAATAATAGTAATAATATTAACAATATTATTAATATTAATATCATGCTTGAGCTCAAATTATATATGGAGATTTGTGAACAAAACTTTTGACTTGAGCTAGAAATTGTTTAATTGTTTAATGTTGCAGAATTCCTCAAGACGTGACATAAATGAAATAATCTTGAAAGCGGATTTAAACACTTATAAAACATAAATAAGAAAACATGGCATGATCTTGTTTTGTTTTCACGGTGATGCCAGATCTGCGCCAGATAAACAACATTGTTTTGATGCTGCAAGGCTATTAGAAAAACAATCTAATATCCTCTGTCTATTTCGGTCCGAAAATTATCGTGCCAGCTAGATCGGAACTTAGATCAAATGAATATCTTCTGAATCGATAGTCCAATTAAGGAATGCTTACGACATTCACAATACACCATTGTTTTACCACATGATTCCAAATAAATATGATTTATAGAATAATATATTATTGGACAATGAAATTATATCATTCAGTATGGATGAAAGATTCCCGCTGTGTCGAAAACTCATTCACTCACTAAGATGTGCTAGACTTGGTTAATATATAGTACCAAAAACAATACGTATAACCACATCCTGTTAGTATACAGTACCAGTAAAGCAATCAGGGTATCGTTTCTCGAAGCTCTCTTAGCCTCTAAGGGACCATGGGACTCTCTTTGCCGATAGCTTATACATTGCTAAGAGAGTGCTATGGTCCCTTAGCGGCTAAGAGAGCTTCGAGATACGATACCCAGAACAAGATACGTTTATTTCGACGCGACTGATCCAATATTACATATAAATTAGCCATGTGGTCTATGTCCGCCAAACATAATAGTTATATGTTAACTAATAAAGCACAATGCAGGTGACAACTTTGTATTCAGGTATAAATGATATCGTGAAACCACAGATACTTGTCACAAATTTTGGATAGATTTTTATTACGAGGGTAGCCAATATTTATGACAGGGACCTAGGCTATGATGAAACCATGTACAGTGTAAGAAAAGCCAACAGGAATATTCTGGATCGACGCCAGATCTTGCAATAATGTACACGTGACAATGCTTGACGTACATTTATAGGGTGGGTTTGGCTCATTGAGTTAGCAACATCGGGCAGCGGGTATACGGTGACATCCCGATATCAAGTGATAACTACACTACATGTTTCCAGACGACTGCTCTTGTAAATATTGCGTTATCATGAGTGACCTTCCCATCCTAGTTAACGTCAGATTACGGGCATTATATGAGCAGTGACATTAGTAGTGCATATTGATACACCTGTACACGTATACGTACACGATGGCGTTATTACATTCGATTACGCAACACACAAACTGGACAGAAGATACGAACAGGTATTTACCATTAATCGTACACATGTACGCACATACGCACACGCGCGCGCACACACATACATACACACACGCGCTCACTCGCACACAAATACGTACGCACGCACACACACACGCATACGCACACACACACGCATACGCACACACACACACGCACACGCACACACACACAAACTCACACGCACACACACATACGCACATACGTACACACGCACACTCACTCTCACACACACATACGTACACACGCACACTCACTCTCACTCTCACACACACTCTCACACTCACACACACTCTCTAACACACACACACGTACTCACACCACACCCCCACACGCACACATACGCACGCACACACACGCACGCACACACACACACACACACACACACACACGCACACAATGTGTGTTTATCAGGACACAGCTGATGTCAATGAGAAGCAGGTGGTTTTGTGATGTAGGCGTGTGCAGTTTTTGTGTTCACGGCTCATAATTATAACAATGACAGATGCTTGGTCGATCGTTACTAATAGAATACTAGTATGACATACATATGCATGATATGCAACAACCAGCGGGACACCATACATAATAACTTACTCAGCGGGGCATCTTCAACCTACATTATCGATGCATGCAAGCTGTGAAATGCATGAATATGCATGTATTCTCGAAATAACATTTCTTTTGGCGATATGACACGTCGTCACTTTTTCTCTCACGTTATTTCACACGCATAAGTAAACAGGTCTGCTGTCAGATGCAATTTTAACAGGAGGTTGTCAGATGAAATTCTATATCTAAAATTTTAACAGGCCCGAAACTGTCAGATGGAATGCTAACAGAATCGAAACTGTCAGATGAAATTTCAACAGGACAGAGATTGTCAGATGAAATTCTTAAACTACAATTCTTTATTTGAAATTCTACCAGGATCGAAACTATCAATGTATCATATGAAATTCTACCAGGATCTAAACTGACAGATGCAATTCGAACAGGTCTCAGATTGTCAGATAAAATACTGATGACATTTGATTATGACATGTAATCTGAAATAACTGGACTGATCGTTAGATAAATGATTGACTATATAAAGGACGTGACCATCCGAGGAAACGAATATGACTGTGACTGTGACTGTGACTAATGAAAATGAAAATGTCCATGACGTTCTGAGATGACCATGACCATCAGAGGAAAATCGGTCCATAATCTAGATGCCCTGGATAAATGTCCATGAAAATCGATGCGCAGAATATTTCTAGAAACTAGATTACGTGAAGCTACGAGAGATATGTAATCAGTGAGACTACAAGAGTGCAGAATGTTGTTTACATGAAATAGCTTTACCAGCATCCTGAGGGTATGAGTGCAAACATCACCATGACATTAATTACGTTTCTTACCCCCATTTTGTCTGGTAGTGTCTGATAATTGTTTGCTTTCAAGAATAAAACATAATATGAGCATGATGATAGTCACGATGATAATGATAATGGTAATAATAATAATAATAATAAACAACAATAACAACAAAGTCACTTCAAGAAGAAGAAAAAATACTATTACTACTACTACGACTATTACTACTACTATTACTACTACTACTACTACTACTACTACTACTACTACTACTACTACTACTACTACTACTAC
>JAUTBR010043115.1:0-12027 GCA_032361205.1 Pseudorimula midatlantica
TTTTTTATGTCATCTCGTGAAGCGGGGGGGCTATATTGCCACTCGTGAAAATATAGCCTCCCCGCTTCACTCGATGACATAAAACATGTTATTTGAGAAATACAGTTAAGTATCCTCTATATATTGTATGTTGGCATACATTCTAGCCATAGGTTAGAATATGTTTGGCTGTTTTAATATTGGGGCTGGCAAATTTAATAATAATAATGATGATGATGATGATGCTAATGATATAATAATACTAATAATAAACTAAAAACAATAGGTTTAATAATAATAATGAATAACTGATGCTACGAATAGTAATAGTAAACATATTAAGAAAAATAGCAATACATAATAATAATAAATAATAATAATTGTAAATATTAATATTAATATGAATAAGAATAATATGAAGATTTTTACCCGCACCAATTCCACTCGGTATGCTAAGTTGTGAGCTATTCTATAAGGGTCCATACTATCAATAATGTATATCCAATGTAGAGAAGAAGACTATATTTCACTGTTGCTAAATACATATGATTTGATAACGTTGATATTTCTTCAATCAACTTTTATATACGAGATGACGGCGTAAAATTAATGGTTTATGTAAAATACATGCGTCCGACGTTTTAATCCACGAGGGAAACACACGAAGTAACACAAGGGATTATTGTCACTAGTATACGTCAATAGTCATTAATGCTTCTCAAGAACTGTGTAAAATACAGCTTACGTAAACGCTACTTATGTTAAACGTATGTTAAACGTCATTACCTATGATGAAGATTGGCGTGTCTAACTTTGTACGTAGATTACCACTGAACAGTGAGCAATACTTGCACGAGATGTATATATCCAACTTGTATGGTGAATACATTCAGATAAATATGAATTGCGTTACTGGGTATCGGTTTGAATCTGTGGTATTTTGACCAAACCAGTAGATGTCGAGATTGCATACTAACATATATACTATAGTTGACAAAGACATTCGGCCCCATATTCATTCAGATATTCAGAGACTGCGAATAAGATAACACAGTGATGAAGTGATGCTATATGTACGACAATAATGAACCATCAATATCAATTCAATGATATCTAATGGAGATGGATCCATCTGACTGTGGTACCATAGTGGTGATGGTGTCGCATACCAGTACGTTGATGACTGCGTGGTTCTGAAGTTTCCACACTTTCTGCCGACCTTGCGTACACGCCATCATACGATATGTTCTCAGGCATCCTCTGTAGGATATAAACCACCATTATACATCCCATAGACGACAGTGTTAACGTATTTATACATAACTACCGATTCAGTCATTCGAATACCACACAACAACCTACATTGCAATGTTCAGTTCCCCAGTAATGTAGAAATCAAAGAAAAAAACTCAGGTCAAATTGCTTGTTGACGTTTCACAGGAATAGGCATGACGTCACCGTATGTTCTGAATATGAATACATTGTGTAAACTTCAACTATCTTAAAAATCTATGTTGTACTGACTCGTGTAAGAAGCATCCGTCTCAAGCAAATTCAAATAATTTAGTACTTTATAACCTGTAGCTCTACTCATCCTCTGGAAGGAATCGCAGTTTTCTACTTAACATCCGGACACTGCCTTTGTCGGATGTGACATAGGTACTGGTCGTGGAATTCAAAGGTAGCTTCTCATATACTAGTATACGAACTTTATGGTAATAAAGATAAGATAAGATAAGTATTTATTGCCCACAAGGGAATTATATTCGCGTCACAGAGGAAGCACTCGCACATAAAAACAACATTTGACAAAACAACAACGGGAGGCAGAAAGTTTCATAGGAGAGACTAACATGTATACACGTACATACTATCATACAATTGAAGAACGATTATGAAGGGAAGAAAGCCTGAGGGACTAAAGGACTAAAAATAATGTACACTGTAGAGAGGTGTTAAGAGAACTAATACTGAATGAGACCTATATATACTACTAATAATATAATATTATAAGAAGAAGATACTGTGCACCAAAAGTTAACAATTATGTTTTAAAGAAACGCTAGTTGGAATTAAATACAATTTGATTAAAAATGTTGATTAATACCTTTTGATATAAAATTTGGAACACGATACATTCGACCTGATGGTAATAACTCATAACATGGGTATAAACAGTGATCTGGGTTGTCTACAATCCTGTTGGCTAGTTGGACATGTTTTTTGTTTGTTAAAGTGAGTCCATACTTTCAACACTGCCCCTAGAAATTTTGCCACCAAGATTAACAATGCTTTTCAATTTATTCTTACTTTTAAGCGAAAGGTCACCAAACAAAGACTGAACAGAAAATACTGACATTGATTGAACACAACATATAAGGTTAGACTGTTGAACGATACATCGAAATGATATGGATAATGCAATTATTAAAAAAAAGCAAAAAAGAGCTGTCACTTGAAGCCATCAGTGTATTCAAAAATGTCGATTAATGGTCGATTTGGGAAAAGAAATAAAACTGAAGAACACATGGCATAGAATCAATACACTTTTACTTTTGTATCTCGAAGCAAATGGCGATAAAATGTGACGATGGTATGCCGTTCATGTAATGTTATGTTGTCCATACTGTCCATACTACATATTGATTCATACTGTTTTCCAATCGGATTTACACTCCTAGTCTTACCTTATACGAAATGTCCATATTTATCAACCGGTGTATGTAAATTGTGATGTTATAATACGTATCTATTTCATTGAAACATTGTAAAACTAAGAAATAAGGTTTAATAATTTCTACTACGTACTTCTACTACCACAATTGTATTACTATTATGATTATGTTTATGATAATGGTAATGATAATGACAATGATTATTATTGTTATTATTATTATTATTTTATTTATTTATTATTATTATTATTATTATTATTTTTAATAATAATAATAATAATAATAATTATTATTATTATTATTATTATTATTATTATTATTATTATTAATGCAATCATCATGACCATCATCCTATTCTGATATCTCACGAGTTGCATGAGCACCAATCTAACTAAAATTAGATCTCATTTCGCTCCGTAAATAATTCTATATTCTTCAACTAAAGGTATTTACATGTGTGTCCAAATATTTGTGCATCCGTTTCGGATCTGAGATTAATTGACACCACTTTTCCATCGCGTCTTACGGCAAGATCGACGCGAAATGTGACAACAATTTACAACGACCCTGAAAGCGCCCAACAACATTCCGTTCACGTAGTTCTTTGTTTTCTTAGATGGGTACCCCGATTCCCTGGGTGATACTATACGTGGTTATAGTGAGAACCGACTAGTTCGTACGGCTTAACGCAATTTAAGCCAAGCCCATGTTACTCTGTCCACTGTCGCGTTGCATGTTGTGGGGGTAGTTGTTTGCAAAATACACATGCATGCACACTACTATGGTCTTGGTCAAGTCGAGTCAGAACTTAAATGGTCGTGGTGTTAATGTTGTAAAGATTTAGCTATCAATATGACGTTGGTTTCGCCCCAATGTATGAGTGTCATCGTGAGACAAATCTCAGTGTTGAAACAAATCAATACAGTCCCAACTTCAATCTAATAGACAATGATGTGTTATTCTTTAACTTGACCAATTTAATACGATTTTGCTTTATGTGTTTTTTAAGCAATTGAAGGTGGACGTTCAAAACACAGCATGAGATAACGTGTAAATGATTACCAGCTCGTAGTCTGAGACACTTACAGTGATATGTTGTTGGCTATTAACTGGTTTCCGTTGTGAAATCTCTACGGTGGTCCAGCAATGCAAATGTACCTTGTCGTACGGTAGACCAATATGTGATACAGGCACGTTCCAGTGCAAAGATCAATATTGTTCAACCCCATGACAATCGGCTCAAACACGAATTCGCAGGATGGGACAACGCACAACAAAGCCATTGCCGTGATCGATTTCTGCCATGGTAAATATGATAAGTAAAATAGGGACGACAGTCCCCAAACGGTTCCACCAATGTTGGTAGAACTGTAGTGATTGACTCTGCGTTACCATGGATACTGTCACAGCAGTAAGGGCCGCAGCGAGCTTCGTGTCATCTACAGGCTGACTGCAATGAAAGATTCATCACAAGAGACATCCAGTCACATGTAGCCTACATCACGATACGCACTTTAGTCTTCTAACAAAATGATGCCACTGTGACAATATGCGCGCAATGTCCGCGACAGTTTGGTCTCGCTTCGACTCCTGCTGAGTTCCAGCGAAGAGCAAGGAAATATTGCAGCGGATGCAGCATGGTTTTCCCGACAACAGGTGAGCGGAATTGCAATTGATTAGAACCATTTAAACTTAAATGACATCTATGGCTTCAAGGCGGGTAGTGTTGACAGAAACATGGAATAGTGCCTAGTTGCCGGTAGCAGTCGGTAACCGTGTTGCATATGCTGAATACTGTTTAGACAAGTGCTATTTTATCTGAACATGCAGCCTCACTACTGCCATTGACGAGGACGAATGCCAAAGTTAATTCCAACAGTTAAGACTTTTGGTGTAGTTCCTGTTACTGAAGATTAGCTTTAGATGTTGTTTATGGTCATTGTAGAATAGAGGCAAGTATTACAATATGACATGACGTCTGATTGTTGGACATTATGAAACATACGGGCTTATCTCTTTGACATGCATTTTCATATATCCTTCCAAATGCCAAACATCACAGCTCCATACTTTATCTATTACTGGTATTATATCATAGACAATTCACATAACCTATTTAATCTAAGACTAATACTAGTTTTAGTAAATACAATGCACATTGAGATGTACATTGAGCTGTGAATTATCAACATTCTGCTAATAGTTTACACATATTTTATTCAAGTCGAAATGGATAGCTTACAAGATATTACAACTTCAATGAAAACCGCTCCAAGAGAAGGGAAAAGCTGCTTCAAATACGTATTACAGTGATTGATAATATTTTGGAAACTCAAGAAATGTACATGTACATTTATGTGACCAACTACGGTATGGTTCAAATGATTACAGCTATATGACACTTGCCTACTGGTAACGAGAGACATATACTAGTATTTCCGTTATATATGTGCACCGTTGGTACACTGCATATCCCGGGGTCGTTATCCGGGCTTTTATGATCGTACGTTGCTCGCGAAAATCTGTTGGATTCAATTAGTAATTTGAGGTGTAATTTCCTCTTCTATCGTAGATTCGTGATTTCGCCGTGATTTGCTTATATATTGGTTTGAGGGCTAATTACAGACATATGTTTCAGTACATTCCATGAACTACGGTTTGTGTTGATTAACCAAGGGATATAACCGAACATAGTGTATGCTTGATTTCATTATGACTTCGGCCATCAGCCCTCAAGCTTCAATTAATAGCCTTCGTCGTTCGTTGCCATTTAGTACACTGTTCACGCGGCATAATACGAAAGTTATGGGCGATAGTAATCGTATTAGATCTTGCAGGTTGTTTCCGATGGTTTATAATCTCTTCTCTAAATTAAACGAACTAATCTTTAATGTGGACCTAAGCCCCAAATATTCAAACACACAAGAACCTCCTCTGCTTATTCTGAGAACAAGGAGGAATGTGCTCGCCAAGGTACAGCTGTAGTCATGTCAATGACATGAATGCTGATGACCAAAGTCATCCCACGAGGGGCTAATTTGACATGCTCGGCAACTGGGAATAGGCCCACTTTATTGCAATCAGAGGTCAAATGAGAAAACCCATATTTCAGTCTAGAATAGAAAGATATACCATACAGGAAGTTTGTCTGGTGGAGGATTATGTTCTCTGAAGCCATTTCCATGAGTTAGGAGATCAGGAAATGATTTAACTATGGTCTGAGGCCATATAATGCATTTGTTCTCCAATACACACATAGTTCGCTGCCTTCTTTGATGGGCATGACATTCAAGTTGGTATATCTGTATAGACGTAGTGTAATTCTTCTGCTCGTGCAATACGTATATTGTTAATACCAGTACACACTATAGCTGTCTTAGAAGTCAGGACCCGTTTCCTTCTTTAATTTAAATAATAATAAAAATTATTATTCATGTAAGGCTGCAGCGCCAGCAATTGCGACAATTGTGAGAACAAGTTGTTGTTGGTTCGTCCAATACTATACGTTATCAAATGACAGATGCGGGACTGTCTTTTTCCTGGGGTAGGTCCTCATTAGGATGTAGGCTGTAGGATGGAGGATGTAGGGTGGAGGGCTGTAGGGTGTAGGGTGGAGAGTGGATGGTGGAGGGTGTAGGGTGGAGGGGGTGGATGGTGGAGCGAATTAGGTAGGTATGTCCAGGTTTGACCTATTGTGCACTGAGACATCCTCACTTCTATTAATATAGATTCTTCTTGGACCGCGGCTGCCAGACAGTTTTCACATCTTCGTGTGCTTATGCCTATTAACTTTGGTCAACGATTGGCTTCAAGGTGAAAGGAACATATGGGCCTTACAATTAAGCTTTACGGTTATTATCACTCTCCGATTGTTGACATCAGACCATGATCTCTCGGTGAATGCATCTGCTATAACTTTGCTATTACCCCCGCTTTTCGTCTCGGGTTGCAAATCGTATTACTATCTTCGTAGTACTACATGCTTTAAAACTCACTCTCTCTCCCCCTCTCTCTCTCCCCTCCTCTCTCTCTCCTCTCTCTCTCTCTCTCTCTCGAATTGTATATACGTCTGCGTCTTTCTACGACCCAATAACTGAATCGTTTGCTTACTGACTAACTAAAAAAACAAACAAGAAAAAAACTTGCATGTTAAATACCGGAGCCAATACTTGACGCTGCTAAAGCTCTTGTTATCATGAAACGAGCCTGCCATTATCATATACCATCAGCATACAGGCGCATTAAGTCTGTGAGGACTAGCTGAATTAATAATCCTGTTTTGAACTGACGACCACACATGCTTTTGTATTCAAGGGAATACATATGTCATTGATCTCAGGCGGGGAGACCTCAATGTCCAAACGTGTTTTGTTCATTTACGGGAGATCGTATCATCATGACGAATGTAAGCTTTTCATTAGCCGTATGCCCTTTCAAAACACAAACTACTAGTACCGCGTTGAAGCATTAGCGTTAATACCAGTCAAGTATGTGAAGCCTGCAAAGCTTCGTGATGTTGATATAAATACGAGGGAAGAGTGTTCATATTGAAGCTTATCAACATTTCGCCGACAACTGTGTGATTTAATGACTGTTAGATCTACTATTATAGCAAACATGAACAGCCATTCAACCTTACATTCTTATCTTAGACAGTAGGCAAGCAGCTACGTAGGCGAACAGATATCAAATTCCCTGACGAAATATCACCAAATGCTAATGTCCACTTAGCAATGCTAGCGAGTATCAGCAACGTCCAGACGCGTTGGAATTCCCAGGAACTGAATACGGAAGCCAGGTGGGGTGTTGGACACTGGGTTAAGATAATGAACAATCACTAAACTAATAATACGCCAGACGGAAATTACGATTCCCTGACTGTCTTTGGCGTCTTATTACCTTGCTTCCGCGCGTGGCTCAGGGTTGGGATTCACCGGTACCGCAGGGAGAGCGCGGCCCCTGTGTCCACCGGCGCTTTCACTCGCCAAGGACTTAGCGGATCAAGTAGGAGCAGATGTCATCTTTCTTGCGATTGGGCGATGATACGTTATCTAGAATATGCTTTTGGTGACCCCGTGGTCGTTGCGACATACTTTACTGGAAAAGCGCATGCATATTTATTTGGAAATCTAAAATAATTTGGAATGACGTACTGGTATTGGTCTCTGGAACACAAGTCACGTTATCAGTAATGGATTGGAGAATTTCTGCAACTAACGTATTCTTTTATTATAACATTAAAACTCGAACCCGTAGATGTTCATTAAGTTAACCCATGTTAAATGAAATTAGAAAGATTTATGAAGATACTGTCAATACACTGCAATTCAGATAAGAAGGTATCATGCTATTATCATAATGCATACATCACGAACCAAAGTAAATAGTAATGATCACAGTCTTGAGATCCCACACAAATTACACGTTGTTGTACACGCTTACATTGTCACACTTCTCTTACATTGTCATACTTATCTTACATTGTCACACTTCTCTTACATTGTCATACTTATCTTACATTGTCATACTTCTCTTACATTGTCATACTTCTCTCACATTGTCATACATCTCTCACATTGTCATACTTCTCTCACATTGTCATACATCTCTCACATTGTCATACTTCTCTCACATTGTCATACTTCTCTTACATTATCATACTTCTCTTACATTATCATACTTCGTCATACTTCTCTTACATTGTTATACTTCTCCGAAGGAATTGTACGGAACGTATCCGTCGAAATTATATTTTACGAACTTACAGCATTATATATCTTTCGACAACAAATCTAGAAACATTTAATGCGACGTTTCATAACAAATATTAAATCGGATTTAATCCTGTAAAATCTGAAGGCGGAAGTCGCTATGCATTCCTCTGTGCGCTACATGTACAACGTCATGATTAAATTCTCACAATGGAAAACAATTTGAAATGACAAAATAATTAACTGCCCAATGTCGTCTTAGAATTATTTTACATGTTTTTATCTCTATTGATGTATTTGGATATTTAATACATTATTTAATTTGCATTTCTAAACGGTCAATCGCAATGTGCAGTACGTCATTTAATGGACGTCTAATATCTAACCATCCTCGAACCCCAGTGTATTATGGCTACACATAACCAGTGTAGTCATAATAGACTGGAGTTCGAGGATGATGTCTGACATGCTATGTCTAACTTCCGAAATAATGAAACGTCTAACATTTGACGTATTCTATGTACATGTATAACATATGACGTATGCTATGTCTAAAATATGACATTTGTTATGTCATGTAATATATCATCGGATGTATGTGGTGTCTAATATCAAATGTAAATGCTATATCTACAATCTGATCTATTTTAAGACATATCTGATATATTTTGTGATTAACACATTATATGTATATGCACAACGTTTAATATATACAATTACAATTATCTGTCATATATATACAAATATGTTAAACATGAATTTATACGGTCGTCGTAACAAGTTTGTTTTCCAGAAGAATACATACATGTTAGAAAACATAGTTTAAGTCAAAATTCCAATGATAGGAACACTTGCTATATCTGTACTACTATAGTTATATAATGCATATACTATTTATGTCATTACATGAAATCATACAGCAAACGTCATAATGGGTGCACCATGCGTCACCATGATGCTGTCATAAGTGATGATTGAAATACTAGGAACGTACATGACACTTTCCTTATGTACTATAACTAGCTGACATCTGCTACTATATTATTATTAAATAGGCACACTCGAACAATCCGTTAAAAATGCAAATACCTATTTATGTTTCGCGGCTCATACAAAACCACGTTTATCACATTAGTTCTTCAAACAGCAGCAAAGAGCTTCCATTTATTACGTCACCAGACTGTCTATATCCGTCTATATTTACCATGGGTAAGAATATTTAGAAATCACAATTTGCGTGCTATAGGTTCTGTTTTTGTCATGCAAATTACTAGATGCTGTCATGCAAAACATGATCTTGTGTGATATATACCTTCCATTGATTATAATATGTTATTTGACAATTGAAATATTAATGAACTTCATCTAAAGAAGAAGTGAACGTCATCCATCTTCCAACGCACATACACGCACATACGCACGCACGCGCACACACACACACACACACACACTCGCACACACAAGCACACACACTTTATTGATAACACGCCGACGTGGGTCACAGGTCTGTTCATATTGTGAAAAGAACAGGGATATCAGAACATAAGTATATAGATCATGCATGATAAATACACGACACAAAGTGAAGTATGTGACGCAAATAAACTGCCATCACAGTCATGTAAGGTAATATTTGGTAATGAGTTATACACTTTCAACGGGCTGGAATCATAGCTATTAATTAGTATGAGTAATTGATCGTCACATAACGCCGCCACCGATTTATCTACACATTGTACTCAGGACAGAACAGCACTGAACAGAACAGAACAGAACAGAACAGAACAGAACGACACTGAATCCAATGGGAGCTTTGTACCATCTATGATCAGACCTCGAGACATTTTGAGTACGATTCCATACCTAGGTTCAAATCCTTGAGTTGAGCATGAAATCTGGGCGGGGCTAGGTATCCTTTCACGAAGCTCTCTTATCCACTAAGAGACCACAACGCTCTCTTTGCCGATATCTAATACACTGCAAAGACAGCGCTGTGTGATCTGTTAGCGGATAAGAGAGCTTCGTGAAAGTATTCCCAGAACTGTAATATTATCCTCTTAGTATTAGCGCACTCATGCCAAACGGGCACACCTACCTTATACTTATTTTTAATAGAAACATATCAGCTTGCACGTACTCTACCGTATGCAGCGTATGTAATAGTTTATTGAAATATTAGATAGCATACAGTCCTGCTACTTTAATACTTTATGTTAACTACTCCATAATTCACAATGCAATTATTCCAATAATATCGATTTCGCGAATGTTGACAAAAAACAAGTCCGTAAAATGTAATTCTACCATAACATGTAAAATACATGAAACAGACAGACAAACAAGAAACCGCACGTTTTAAATATTATACCATACTCTGTGGTTCTGACTGAATATTTAATTAATCCATTATAAGTGTTTTATGTTGATTAAAAGTTGGTCACATCGATTGATACAGTGTGTGTGTGTGTGTGTGTGTGTGTGCATGCATTTTGCAGATAGCATGTTTACAAACCAATGCTTGTCAAGTTCGCTTCACACTGTGTCAGTCTATCCAACTACTATGGATGGTTAGGTTTTATACTTTCTTTGAATAACGAAAAACATGGTCAGGTTTTACACATTTATTTGAATAACGCCGGAAGACACGTTTTCCTGCATTCTTGAATCAAACAAACAATAAGTATCGTAAACATGTCTTCTTTACTATTCTTTAGTATGCATTCTATGAAACTGTTTGCTGTAACTAAAACTATTTTCATTAGAAATCAT
Source organism: Pseudorimula midatlantica (assembly GCA_032361205.1). Taxonomy (NCBI): domain Eukaryota; kingdom Metazoa; phylum Mollusca; class Gastropoda; order Lepetellida; family Lepetodrilidae; genus Pseudorimula; species Pseudorimula midatlantica. The sequence goes on from JAUTBR010043115.1 coordinate 11,135, forward strand.
AAGCTGCCGTACCGGTCGCGGCTGTCATACATCTGATGTATTATCGAAATTGAATATTATCTCCACTACACAATCAATTCGAGAAATTGAAAATCTGTAAAAAGTTCGTTCCAATTTAATATATTTGTTTAGTAAATTGAAACTGGAAAGTACTTTATGACAGTCATTAGACACTAGGACATAGTGAAGCACATCCCGCAAAGCCATTTCAGCTGATATTAATGTCAAATGGTTCAGAATTGAGTGGGACAGATTGTAAAACGACCCATTGCTTCCTCGTTGTGACGGCGTCTCAAACGGCCATGCTCTTTACACTCTCTGGCCATTGTCTCCAGGGACTATAAGCATTCCATATTCCTCCGCCATACGTCGCACAGAGGCGCCACGTATTAGCCTGTCTCTGGTTTATGTTTGTGCCCTCAAATGACCGTCTATGTTTGCATTACCAACCCCAACATGGCATTAGAATTATGTCTCCATGCGCATTCAGTTTGAATAATTTTGTGACAATTATAATGCTCGAAAATAAATGATGAGTTTATAGATCAAATAAAAAACAGAAACGGACACTTGCAGGAGTGTACTGAAAGAGAGGCTTATGATTCAAACATATGCGGCAGCGACGTAAGGTCCTCTGAGTATTATGTCATTTCTCGAAGATTTCAGATCCAATATTATACCATAGCGTTCTCGTAAGTGCACGGTCCCCATGTATTAGAGATGGCTACGAAAGTGCTTATAGTCTAATAGTAGCTACCCAGGAAGATAACTTTTCTAGTCCAAAAAGTATGCTTCAGTAGTACAGTCGACCCCCGCTTATCCGGACTTCAGATAACCGGATCCATTGCTATCCGGACGGTTTTTACCGGGAACCAATATTTTCCTATATAAAA